>CM053035.1:54871630-54961850 GCA_028564925.1 Lithobates sylvaticus
TGAAGCTGTTATAGCTGCAAAGGATGGGCCAACTCAATATTGAACCCTACTGACTAAGCCCCCGTGTACACGGTCGGAAATTCCGACCACATAATCCGTCGGATTTTTCAGACGAATTTTGTCCGACACTGGTGTTGCATACACACGGTCGGACAAAGTTGACGGAAAATCCGATAATTCTGAACGTGGTGACATTCGTTGCGTACGACTGAACTACGTAGAGGCTATTAGCCAATAGCTTTGGTCTGATCGTTTGATAGTTTAGTCTGATCGGATTTTGTTATCGGAAAATTTGAGAGCAGGATCTCAAAAAAGTCAGATGGAGCTCACACACGGGCGGATTTTCCGACAACATGGTCCGATCGGAATTTCCATAAGACTGGGATGCCGGTAAAGGTGTCCCAATACTTTTGGTAATATATGCCAGGACACAAGCTTACATACTGTTGACATTTTGAAATTAATGGAAGTCCGGCACCAACAAAAAATCTGTAAAATAATAGTAGACTTTATTCTTCATCTATCAAGACATAATAGAATATATCATGTACAAAAATGTACATGATGCATTCTTTTGATGTCTTGATAGATGAAGAATAAAGTCTACTAGTATTTTACCGCATTTTTGTGGGTGTCGGACATCTATTCATTTAATTATGTGATGTCTATACCTGCTTTACTCCTCCTCCTGGAGCTGGCAGAAACTTATTTTATGAATTGGAGCTATGACATCAGATATTTCTTACAATTGATCTAAATGGTGAGGTTCATATCCAACTTGATTAATGGTTTACATAGGTAATACTACTAAATGCGGTTTTTAATTTTCAAGCTGAAGTCCAGCTTTAAGTATAGTTAGTGTTTGACTGAACTTCCACTTTAAGAACAGCTTGGAAATTTTTTTACACTTCAATGGGTCATTGCATGAAGGCAACTTGCATGAGACTTGGCAATTACTGGCTTTCATAAAGTGGTACACACCAAGTTAACAACCAGTGCCCTATAGCTCTGAGAGGATGGGATGTGCCTCATAAAATCGCCATGCTTGAAAGGTTAGCAAACAACCTTCCAAACTCTGAGGCAGAGCTGGAACTCTTTAGCTTGAAGGCAGAAGCTTTAATGATAGCCATGGCAGAGGAAAGTTCCAACTGACAAGACATGCCACTAAAACGCATTCTACTACTGAATTAGACTTTTTAGCAGTACTTATCTTTTGATTGAGGTTTTAGGACACTATACAGTCAGTCATTCTCCATTGATAGTCTAAAAAAAGTTAATGTCCCAACAAAAAGACAATTCTTAAAAAGGTATGAATCTAGTAGGGAGATACCAACCCTTTGCATTGTATCCCCAACTGCTGGCACAGGAAGGCGAGGGAGTGATGCTTGGTAGCTGTACAACATGGGCTTACGACCAGAGAATATCTTCACCAAAGTCTAAATAGATAAAAGGGAACATATAAGCAAAGTAATAAAATAGCATTCACACACATTGCTTAGGAAAATAGTTTTTCACTCGCATAAAGGAAGAGTATGATCCTCCACTTGTGAGTGAATGCTTCACATAGGAGGGTCATTCTAAGCTTCGCAAGACAATTAGCTGTAAGGTGGCGTTGCAAAAGCAGATTCAAGGCTACTGGAGCAACATGACGTGCTCAGTTTAAAACTGGAGCTTCATTGTTCTGAAAATGGCATATAGCACTATATGTAAATTGGAATGATGTGAAGTATAATAAAAAATAAAAAAGTGGTAGATTTTAGACAAGACTTTATTCTCTGAACATCTACCAATCCCTTCTAGTTATTTATTATTCTATATCCGCAGATTGGAGATTTGTGGATATAGAAAAATAACTAGAAGAATTGGTAGATGATCAGAGAATGAAGTCTTGTCTAAAATCTACCACTTTTATTTGATCATCTACCAATCCTTCTAGTTATTTATTATTCTATATCCACATATCTCCAATCTGCGTACTAGGTTTTACATTCTTTACTTCTATTTGCATGAATCCAAATACTGCTCTATATATTCTATACCAGTGCAGCGGGCACACACAGCGGGGACCCAATGCGCATGGCCGGCGGTTGAGATAGCGTGCACGAGAGCTAGCACAGGGATTTGTGTGTGTGTGTGCAAACACACAAATCCCTGTCAAGGGAGAGGAGACATATCGCTTGTTCCTAGTAAGTAGGAACAACGGTATGTTTCCTCCTTTAATCGGTCCTATCTCCATACAGTCCATAAGGGGGGCCGGGTTTGAAGCACATGATTAGAGCCTGAGGCTCTAATTGGCTTCAAAAAGGAGTGGGCACAGGGGGAGGAGCACTGCGCCCTGAGCCCACCCAGTTGTGTGACAATAGCAAATTAATATTTGCTATTGTCTTTCTGATTCTCCTCCTGGCCAATCAGGAAGCAGGCCCTGAGATCTGATTGGCCGGGGAATCTTAAGGATCCACAGAAGAAATTCAATTTCTTGGTGGAACTCCGCTTTAATGTCCTAATTATGCAAATTCTAATAACGCAAAAACAAATGGTTTAAGGGGCTGAGCACCAGCCGCCACTGTTCTATACTCACTGTCACAAGAGAAAACCCTCTATGGGTGGGACTATGTATGCACTGAACAGACGTCTAATCATAATATATAAGGTAAGTGCAGACAAATACACAAGGCTACAAAAATGTATAAAAACAATACATATACACAAATGGTACGTTGCTAGTCCAATTATAAAGATTGCATCAGTTTGTATGCCACTGTGCTTAAAACCAAGATGGAGGGATCACCGAGTTGCACTGGTGTCTGTCTCCCACTGCACGACCACCACCGGGCCAGATATTCCCCCACCCAGGTGTTGGCACTATAAAAGCTCCCCCAATGTAGCTTAGAGCTGGAGAGCACAAGGATCATATGAGGTCTATATAAAAAGACATACAGGGGACACAGGTCATAAAAATGTATCTCACATTTTCTGGGATGGTTGTAGACTGTTTTGGAAACTCATACAGAGTATGGAGTACCAGACTTGAAATTTAAGGAACTAAATCGAGTAAAGTCAAAGAAGGGACCAGGGAAGAACAAAGCAAGACCCAGCATGTACAAGGGTCCATCTAAAATCACTCTCCCTTCATCAGTTGCGGGTATTGTATCTTCTCCATAACACCCCCATGGTTATCACATTGAAGATGTTCCGCACTGTAAATACCTGACGGTATTTCTACGAGCCTTTCAGGACAGCACCTTGGAGAGAGCGCAGCTCCGCCTTTACCCAGGAAACACTGCGTGACAACGCCTTTCAGGACAGCACCTTGGAGAGAGCGCAGCTCCGCCTTACCCAGGAAACACTGCGTGACAACGCCCCTTTTTAAGATCAGCTTCCACCATGCCTTCAGTTGTTATCGAGAAATCCTCCGACATGCTGGAAAATATAAGCAGACAGTTACCATGCCCTATAATTATACATTATACATCATAACCTAGGGAGGGAAGTAGGCTGCTGTCCTGAAAGGCTCGTAGAAATACCGTCACCGGTAAGTCTAACTAAGGTTTTCTCTCTTCGCCTTTCAGGACAGCACCTTGGAGAGGATAACCAAGAAACTTACTTCAGGGTGGGACCACTGCCTGCAAAACCTTTCTCCCGAAGGATTGGTCTGAGGCTGAAAGCAGATCCAAGCGGTAGTGTTTTATGAAAGTTGAAAAACTGGACCATATGGCAGCCTTACAAATTTGTTCAGGCGATGCTCCGGCCTTTTCTGCCCATGATGCTGCTACTGCTCTGGTTGAATGAGGCAAGATTCCTTCTGGAGGCTCCAAACCTAGAGAGGTGTATGCTTCTTTAATGGCTTGCTTTAACCATCTTCCAAGGGTGTTTTTGGAAGCTTTACATCCCTTGTGAGCGCCCTCCATTAAAACAAACAATGAGGATGATTTTCTAAAGTCCTTTGTTATTTCCAGATACTTAAGAAGACATCTCCTGACATCCAGAGTATGGAAGGCTTCTTCTCCTGGCCCCGAAGGTGAGGGGCAAAATGTAGGGAGAATGATCTCCTGTGCCCGATGAAAAGCAGAGCTTACTTTTGGTAGGAAGGCTGGGTCTGTCTTTAGAACTACCCTGTCTGGTAGGCACCTCATGAATGGCTCTTTGATTGATAGAGCTTGTAACTCACTGACTCTAGGAGCTGATGTTACTGCCACCAACAACACAGTTTTAAACGTTAAAAACTTAAGTGAGGATCCTTCTATTGGCTCGAACGGAAGCTTTGTTAGCCCTTGAAGAACCAAAGATAAATCCCATTTGGGAAAAATGATCACAGGCTTAGGCTTTACTTTAGCCATAGCTCTGAAAAAACGAATTATTAAAGGCTCCCCTGACAGGGTTCTTTCCAAAAAAAAACTGATAAGGCCGCTACTTGCGTTTTGAGCGTACTTGCTGCTAGGCCTTTCTCCAATCCGTCTTGAAGAAACTCTAGAACTGAAATTGTACTAGACAAACTAAAGTCTTTTCTGGAACACCATGTATTATAAACTTTCCAGACCTTAAAATAAATGTCTCTTGTCACCTTCTTCCTACTTGCAAGAAGGGTAGTAATGAGTTTTTCTGATAGTCCCTTTTGTCTTAGGATTTGTTCTTCAGAAACCAAGCTGCTAGGTTGAGAAACGCTGGATCTGGATGAAGAAACTTGCCCTGACTCAGTAGATCTGACCTGTTTGGTAACTTCCAAGGAGGTTTTACTGAGAGGTTCATAAGGGTTGCAAACCACGGCCTTTTTGGCCAATAAGGAGCTATCAGAATTAGTTCCGTGGATTCCAGTCTGAATTTTGCTAGTACCCTTGGAATTAGTGGAAATGGGGGAAAAGCGTAGGACAGCTGGAAGTCCCATCTGTGAGCCAGAGCATCTAACCCCAGAGCTTGATCCTGTCTCTGAAGGGAGAAGAAAACTGGTACTTTCGCGTTTTCCTGACTTGCGAATAGGTCCACCTGAGGAACACCCCAACTCTTGGCTATTGTCTTGAACAGATCCTGATTCAGAGACCACTCTGCTTCTCTTACTTCCCTCCTGCTGAGGAGATCTGCCAAGGTGTTTTCCGTCCCTTTTAAGTGTACTGCCGATAGGGAGGCCAAGTTGTTCTCTGCCCATCTCAGTATCTGGCAGGCTAAATCCAACAGAGTTCTGCTTTTTGTGCCCCCTTGCTTTGTTATGTATAACACTGCCGTCATATTGTCCGTCAAGACTTGAACATGCTGATTCTTTAGAAGTTCCTGGAAGGACAGAAGACTCAGATGAATAGCCTTCAACTCTCTCCAGTTCGATGACCTTCTCGCTTCTGGCTTGGACCAAACCCCCTGAATAGTTTGTTCTTCCAGGTGGGCTCCCCACCCCCATGCGCTGGCATCTGTGGTCAGTCTTTGGGTTACTGGGAATGACCAGTGAAGACCTTTTGAGATGTTTCTCTGGTTCCTCCACCACCAGAGTGATCTTTTTGCTCTTACCCCTATGACAAACTTTTTCTCCAGCGATTCCTGGTAGGACCAATTTGTCAAAATGTCTGCCTGCAGCGGACGAGCATGCAGTCTGGCCCACTGTACTGCAGGGATTGCTGCTGTCAGCAGACCCAGGGCTGACATGGCTTGTCTTACTGAGAACCTTGAATTGGACTGAAGTACCTTCAGAGCCGACTGTATCTTTTCTATTTTTTCTTGGGGCAGAAATATTTTCTGTTCTACTGAGTCTATTTCGTACCCCAGGAACTTTGCTCTTTGAGCTGGTATTAGGTTGGACTTCTGAATGTTGAGAAGCCAACCCAGACCTCTTAGATGTGCTTGAGTCACTTGAAGGTTGACTTCCACCTGACTTTTTGAGTCGGCGAAAAGTAGCAGGTCGTCCAAGTAGGGCACTATTGGGATCCCTTTCAGTCTCAGGGGTTCCAATGCTTCTGCCATCACTTTCGTGAAAACTCTGGGTGAGGAGGAGAGGCCGAATGGCAGGGCTCTGAACTGGAGATGCCAAACCTCCCCCCTCCCCAAATTGACTGCCAGACGTAGAAATTTCTGGGACTGGGGTGCTATTGGGATATGGAGGTATGCATCCCTCAAATCGATGGAGGCCATGTGACACCTGGGGGTCAGCAAGTTCTTTACTGAAAAAATCGTGTCCATCCTGAATCTTTTGTATTTTATGGATCGATTCAACAGCTTCAAGTTGAGGATCAGACGGAACTTTCCCGATGGTTTCCTGACCAAGAATATATGGGAATAAAACCCTTTTTCTTTTTGCCCCTCTGGGACTTGAGAGATGACATTCTGTTGCATCAGCTCTTGAAGAAGAGACTTCATAGCCAGAGCCTTCTCCTGATCCTTCGGTAAGTTTGTTACGTAGAACCGACTTGGGGGGTTTTGTAAAAACTCCAGATGGTAACCCTGCTGGATTATCCCTAGGACAAATGGACTTCTTGTTGTTTTTTCCCAACTGAGCAAGAAGTCCTGAAGCCTCCCTCCTACTGGAAGCTGGTCACTGTTTTTTAGGGGATTGCTCCAGGTTTCTGAACAATACCCCACCCCTGCCTCTTCCTCTCTGGGGGTTCCAAGGTCTTTTCTTTGTTTGGTCCTTTTCCTTATCGGTTTGTCGAAAAGGACGAAAATTCTTCCTCTGTTGTACCACTTTCTTTTTCTGAGGAAAAGCTTTCTTTTTGTCTGCTGTCCTATCAAGTACAGTCTCTAATTCCGGACCAAACAACAAGTCCCCTGAAAAGGGAATCCCACACAATTTCCCTTTAGAGGCTGAATCCCCTGACCAAGTTTTAAGCCAGAGGGCTCTTCTTGCGGAATTAACCAATGCTGATGACCTGGCAGACATTTTGATGGATTCTGCCGAGGCATCAGCCATATATCGGACGGCTTTTAACAGAGTAGGGAAGGACTCTAATAAATCTTTCCTGGAGGTACCTGCCACCACATGATTTTTGAGTTGGTCTAACCAGCATTCCAAATTTCTGGCCACAACTGTGGCTGCCATTGCAGGTTTCAGATTGGCTAATGAAGAGTCCCATGCTTTCTTCAGTAGCCCATCCGCTTTTTTGTCCATAGCGTCTTTAAGAATTCCCATATCCTCAAAGGCTAAGTCCGTTTTTCTGGATACTTGAGAGAAGGCCGCATCTATCTTTGGCTTCTTATTCCAAACACACTCCTCACTCTCCTCAAAAGGGAACCTCCTTTTAAGGGCTTTAGAAAAAAATTGTCCTTTCTCTGGATCCTTCCATTCCTTTTTAATGGAGTCTGTTAACACCTTGTGTACCGGAAAGACTCTATGTTTAACCTCCTCCAGCCCCTGGTACATTTTGTCATGTACTGACAGCTGAATTTTTTCTTCCTGGATCTCCAGTGTAGTATAAATTGCCTTGAGTAAATCATCAACTTCCTCAAGTGACAGTTTATATCTAGAAGCCTTGGCTTCTTCTTCCTCTTCCTCATCATCAGAATCAAACGTTGAGGGAGGAATGCTTTCCCTTTCTTCCTCAGACTCACTTTCAATTTGCACAGAAGTGGACGGAGGGAGACTGGATTGAGAACCCTGTTCTTGGCTGGAACTCTGACCACGCTTTTTCACAAGGGAGCGTACTGTCCCTAGGGCCTCTGCTAGTTCTTTTCTCACTGAAGACAGGAGTTCCTTGCACTCCTGTGAAGACTCCTCCTTCACTAAATCCGCAATGCAGGATCTGCACAGGGGTTTGGGCCAAGAGTCCCTTAAAGGATTTTTGCATGAGGGGCATTTTCTTGAAGTTCTCTCTGACTTAGCAGTAACTTTCTGAAACGACAGAAATAAAAGAACCCACAGGTCCTCTTTAACTGCAGCCACTAAAGAGTACAACAGGTAGACCCCCCAAAGACAAACACCCTAAGTGCCCAGAGTCTCAATCCCTGCTGAACTGCTAATGGACCTTTACACCAAAGCAGACAGCTGCAGGTTAACTTAATACATAAACCAAACAAAAAACACCCAGTGATGTAAAGGAAAGAGGTCCCTCTGTACCTCTCCTACCTGGGACTGGCCGGGAACCTGGGCGCCTGCATCCGCCATAGCTGCTGAAGATCCGTCCTCCATTTCGATCGTAGCAGCCGCCGTCCGCACGCTTTAAATGGCTTTCCGACCGTGCCAAACAAACGGAAGTCCCGGCCAGAGGACCTGCCCCTTCCTCCTGCGTTCCAGCAGCTGGAACCAATTGCTGCTACGCCCTGCCGGAGGTCTCCACCCACCGGAACTGGCGTCCCCCGCCGTCCGGGATTCGGCGCCGCCATGCTGAGGCCTGCATGGAACGCTCGTTTCTGAGCACAACCGCGGCCCCCCGAACGCACGGGCGATCAACCTCCGGCAGTCCATTACTCCTGTGAGCCGACGAAGGAAGGGAACACCGGAACACCAACCCCATCGTTCGGGAAGGTGCTGGGCTGGTCTTTGCGAACGTAAGCACAAGGTACTGCCAAAACCCTCGTTTTTCCTTTAAAGAGAGCGCAGCACCCCTGGTTCCCCAGCAGTGTTCCACCATGGCGGAGGAAACACTAAAAACTGAAGGCATGGTGGAAGCAGCTGATCTTAAAAAGGGGCGTTGTCACGCAGTGTTTCCTGGGTAAAGGCGGAGCTGCGCTCTCTCCAAGGTGCTGTCCTGAAAGGCGAAGAGAGAAAATACCCAACCTTCAATCTAATACAGAACATATGGAATAAATCTAAATATATTCAGAATGCACAGAGGGTTATACAGAGTACAGTCCCGTATGGCTGAATGATACATACACTGAACTGGCCAAGCTGCAGTCTGGAGCTAGGTGGAAGAAGTATGGGGTTACACATCTCAAAACACATATTCCGCAATGGGGTGCTGCGCCCCTTTGAGGATCTGAAGGAAACCTATGATCTTCCACCATCAATGCACTTCCAATATCTACAACTTAGCCATGCGGTTGCAGCACAGAGCCATTCTTCGGAGTGGCATTTGTCCCCAACACGGCGGCCACGTGACGCAGGTCGTTATTCCGCTCGATGGGCAGGGCTATGACACGCCCTGTGGCCAGAAATTCCTCCCCACTCTCTGCTGGAGCATATTGAATGCCGGGACCACCTGATTGGCTGGCATTCCATTTGACCCTGGATAGGGTTTTCTATTGGTCAGTTTTCAAGCTTCAGTGACTCATATAAATGGCCATGCTCACAGATTAGCAGATGGGGTGCAGCTTGCACGTCCTGTAAGCAGACAGTCATTGATATTAAGGTAAAGACACTTAATGACTATGTTCCCTGCCATCTTTATACCTATATGGACCCTTCTACATGCTGGGGTCTTACTTTGTTGCTCTGTGGTCCCTGCTTTCAATTTGCTCCATTTAGCTCCTTAGATTTCAAGTCTGGTGCTCCATGCTCTGTATGAGTTTCCACAATCCATTTCTATTCTAATTTTGTTAACTGACATTCACCCTTTCCCCTGGATGTTCTCCTTTAGTGGATCACTTGTGTGCATATAAGATGTCTAGATGACATTGTCTCCATTGTCATTCAGTTTATTTATTTTCTTTTGATGTCCATAGATTGACCTGTGTCCCCTGTATGTCTTTATATAGACCTTATATGATCCTCTCCGGCTCTAAGCTACATTGGGGGAGCTTTTGTAGTGCCAACACCTGGGTTGGGCAATATCTGGCCTGGTGGTGGGTGTGCGGCGGGAGACAGACACCAGTGCAACTCAGTGACCCCTCCATCTTTGTTTTAAGCACAGTGGCATACAAACTGATGCAATCTATATAATTGGGTTAGTAAAGTACCATTTATGTACATTATTGTAGCCTTGTATATTTAGGTCTACATTTACTTTTCAAACTCTCTGTGACATCATGTTTGACACCTCTGAAGAAGATTCATCGAAACCTGTTAGGAGGTAATAACCTCAGTTTATGATTATATCTAGAGCTATATATCTATATATCTATACACATACATACATACATACATACATACACACGCATGATGCTCTCTATGTCTTACCAGATTTTACGCTTTTGTACATATAAACCTTTTTATATATATTAGACATCTGTTCAGTGCCTACAAAGCCCCACCCCTAGAGGGTTTTCTCTTGTGTATATACACTAGGGATGATGGCACCCCACCCACTATAACCAGAGCTACCCCCCACTATACTCACTATCAAAGCAAACTACACACTGTTTTACATGCCGTACCACAGCAAACCGTGCATGTAGACATAAAATCCTCTTACCAGCCACAGCTTGGTGGTGGCAGACATTTTGCCATGCTGTTCATACATCCAGCCATGGTACGATAAAAGCTGCTTCAAGATGTAACGCATAGTCATAATAAGTGCAAACCACAGGCCTGTGGAGAAGAGTAGGGCACTGATAATGCTCTGACCCTGGTGAGATAGGTAGCCACTGCAAAGACATGATAAAAAGAAAATCACCAATGGTGCAACACATTAAAACATCTGCATTTTTATACATTGCACCAGGATTTAATGACATCTAAAATGGCCACATAATTCTAAGGCAACCTCAAAAATAGCAGAGCTCTTTCAGTGACGAAAAAAATAAAATAATTAACAGAAGGACCTGGACACAAAGCCACTACTCATTTGAGCTAAGAAGGTATATCCTTGGAAAAAAAGCTCTACTACCATTATTTCCAAAGAGATTCTCCTGTGTAAGCTGTGCTGTCAAAGCAGGCAGTGGGTACAGACAACGTTTTTCAGGTATAAACCCTGGACCTGCATTATTAGCTGTTCAAAGAGGTCTTGACTAGACATGAACCATTTTAAACACTTTTTTCAAAGATTCTACCATGCTTTTACTAGGTTTCTGAAGAGCTCTGCAATACTTTGATTTGTAAAGTGCTGCACAATCTGTTGGCACTACATAAATTATGAATAATAATAATAATAATAATAATAATAATAATACTAACAACAACTGCGCACATTTTCTATTCTTTGCCAACAGGACAGGGAGGCTCTTTATTGCAGAAGAGACATGCAATATTCCTTCTGTAATAAAATAAACTTACCTGCCTGTTCGCAAATCTCTGCATAATGTAAACAGAACTGCATATGCTCAGCTCCCTTTACACTTGCAGCACAGTGCCATTGTTCTGGGATAAATTATATCATCCCACACAGGCCAAGATGGCCAAAAACCAGCACCTGGTAAAAGATGCTAGTGAGGGACCTCGCAAGCTTCAGACTGTTGGAGCAAAGGTATTAACACCTTTAGTTTTGCTTTAGAACGTTACATTTTGCACCCCATTATGGCCAACATTACTACCATTCTGCAATGCTCCTCTATTTATACCTGACTGGCAGATGTTCTTTGATTTTGCCAATCATTCCCATGGATGGGTCTACACGAGCATACATTGTTCCCATGATGGCAATCACCACAAACAGCCAGCTTGAAGGACTGGCAGGATAGACACCAGTAATGAAACTATTCTGGAAAAAAAAAAAAAAAGAACAGTAAAATATATTAAAGCATGTGTACATTTCTGTAGTACATTCACTTCCTTTCCCCTTTGTGTTATCTCTATAAACAAATCTGCAAATACAGAAAAATATGATATAACACAGAGAATTTTTTATTTTGAATCCCAAAATCATGCAATGTCAGCCCTCTCAACATATCTGAGCCAATACAAAGAACACAGATCTTTCATCTCCTCTCATTCCTTGTGCACAGGCAGAGAGCACAGGAAGTTACCAGTTCACAAGTTTTGTGGTAAAACCAGAAATCAAACATATATCCAAGAAAAAAAAACCCCGCAAGACATATTAATAGCAATTAATTAATATCAATATCATAACGTGCTGCATACTAGCACACTATGAAATACTTACCTTAGAACAAAGCTCCCACAGCGTGCCCGGTCAACGCTGAGGGGGCCCACATGTTCCCTCTGCGTTGCTTTCAGGTTCGTGGGCTCCAGCGCTGAGTAGTCGGAGCCGTAATGACGTCACTCCCGCGTGCGGGAGTCCTCCGTTCCAGCACGATCTGCCAGACCTTCAGAGCGCATGCCCCGCTGATGTCAGTGGCTGCATGCAGGGTGAATATCTCCTAAACCTGCACAGTATAGGGGATAATCATGTTATCTACAGGTAAGCCAGATTATAGGCTTACCTGTAGGTAAAAATGACCAAGTGAGGTATACCACCGCTTTAACCACTTAAGGACTGCCTCCTGCACATTTACGTCGGCAGAATGGCACGGCTAGGCACAACAACGTACAGGTACGTTGCTCTTAAAAAGCCCAGCCGTGGGTTGCATGCTCGCGACCCGGTCCTGAGCTCCGTGGCCGCGGGTCACAGAGCTGAAGAACGGGGAAAGGTATGTGTAAACAAACATACATACGTATCGGCCTAAACTGTGGGAAAAAAAAATTTTTTATATATTTTTTTGGGGATATTTATTATAGCAAAAAGTAAAAAATATATTTTTCTTTTTCAAAATTGTCACTCTATTTTTGTTTATAGCCCAAAAAATAAAAACCGCAGAGGTGATAAAATACCACCAAAAGAAAGCTCTATTTGTGGGGAAAAAAGGATGCCAATTTTGTTTGGGAGCCACGTTGCACAACCGCACAATTGTCAGTTAAAGAGACGCAGTGCTGAATCGCAAACCACGGTGCATGCCGGGGAAGGGGGGCACAGCCAACTGACATACAGTACCTAAAGTGTTGAATGCTAATTTTAGGGAGCCTACAACAGTGAAATGTAGAAGACACAGGCTACAAGAGCTCTTCCAGTGCAGAAGACATGCATTTATTTATTTTAATTTATTTTTTTAGACTGACAGGGTCAGGGGGACTAGGGGGGATATTTTGATCTTAGATGACAAGAGTGTTAGTCTCAGCATGTGAAAATATGCTAAATGTAACTAGCTATTAACCACTTGCCGACCAGCCGCAGCAGTTTTACTGCAGCAGAATGGCACGGCTGGGTGAAACAACCTTACGTTACGTCACTTCGCCCTGTGGCCACTAGGGGCGCGTGCGTGTGCCCCCTGCTGGCCCACGGAGCCGATGCGAGTGGCATTTTTACAGTAATCAGTAAATTTTTATAGCACTGATTGCTGTGTTATTGCCAATGGTCCCAAATATGTGTCAAAAGTGTCGATGTGTCCGCCATAATGTTGCAGTCCCGATAAAAATTGCAGATCAATGCCATTACAAGTATAAAAAAAATCCATAAAACTATCCCCTATTTTGTAGATGCTATAACTTTTGCGCAAACCAATCAGTATTATTGCAATTTTTTTTTACCAAAAATATGTACAGTATCTCACAAAAGTGAATACACTCCTCACATTTTTGTAAATATTTTATTATACCTTTTCATGTGAAAACACTGAAGAAATTACACTTTGCTATAATGTAAAGTAGTAAGTGTACAGCTTGCATAACAGTGTAAATTTGCTGTCCCCTCAAAATAACTCAACACATTAAACCACTGGCAACAAAAGCGAGTACGCCCCTAAGTGAAAATGTCCCAAATTGGGCCCAATTAGCCATTTTCCCTCCCCGGTGTCATGCGACTTGTTAGTGTTACATGGTCTCAGGTGTGAATGGGGAACAGGTGTGTTAAATTTGGTGTTATCGCTCTCACACTTATACTGGTCACTGGAAGTTCAACATGGCATCTCATGGCAAAGAATTCTCTGAGGATCTGAAAAAAAGAATTGTTACTCTACATAAAGATGGCCTAGGCTATAAAAGATTGCCAAAACCCTAAAACTGAGCTGCAGCACGGTGTCCAAGACCATTCAGCGGTTTAACAGGACAGGTTCCACTCAGAACAGGCCTCATCATGGTCTACCAAAGAAGTTGAGTGCACATGTGCAGCGTCATATCCAGAGGTTGTCTTTGGGAAATAGACGTACGAGTGTTGCCAGCATTGCTGAAGAGGTTGAAGGGGTGGGGGGTCAGCCTGTCAGTGCTCAGACCATACGCCGCAACCTGCATCAAATTGGTCTGCATGGCTGTCATCCCAGAAGGAAGCCTCTTCTAAAGATGATGCACAAGAAAGCCCGCAAACAGTTTGCTGAAAACAAGACGACTAAGGATATGGATTACTGAAACCATGTCCTGTGGTCTGATGAGACCAAGATAAACTTATTTGGTTCAGATGGTGTCAGGCGTGTGTGGTGGCAACCAGGTAAGGAGTACAAAGACAAGTGTGTCTTGCATCGTGGTGGGAGTGTCACGGTCTGGGGCTGCATAAGTGCTGGCACTGAGGAGCTAGAGTTCATTGAGGGAACCATGAATGCCAACATGTATTGTGACATACTGAAACAGAGCATGATCCCCCTGCCTTTGGAGACTGGGCCGAAGGGCAGTATTCCAACATGATTACAACCCCAAACAGACCTCCAAGACAACCACTGCCTTTCTATAGAAGCTGAGGGTAAAGGTGTTGGACTTGCCAAGCATGTCTTCAGACCTAAACCCTATTGAGCATCTGTGTGGTATCCTCAAATGGAAGGTGGAGGAGCACAAGGTCTCTAACATCCACCAACTCCGTGGAGTCGTCATGGAGGAGTGGAAGAGGACTCCAGTGGCAACCTGTGAAGCTCTGGTGAACTCCATGCCCAAGAGGGTTAAGGCAGTGCTGGAAAATAATGGTGACCAAACAAAATATTGACACTTTGGGCCCAATTTGGACATTTTCACTTAAGGGTGTACTCACTTTTGTTGCCAGAGGTTTAGACATTAATGGCTGTGTGTTGAGTTATTTTGAGGGGACAGCAAATTTACACAAGCTATACACTCACTACTTTACATTGTAGCAAATTGTCATTTTCTCAGTGTTGTCACATGAAAAAATACAATAAAATATTTACAAAAATGTGAGGGGTGTACTCACTTTTGTGAGATACTGTAGAAGAATACATATCAGCCTAAACTGAGGAAAAAAAATGTTTTTTTTTATATATTTTTGGGGGATATTATAGCAAAAAGTAAAAAATATATTTTTTTTCAAAATTATCGCTTTTTTTTTTTTAGCACAAAAAATAAAAACCGCAGAGGTGATCAAATACCACCAAAAGAAAGCTCTATTTGTGGGGGAAAAAAAGACGTAAATTTTGTTTGGTTGCAACGTCAAAAGACCACGCAATTGTCAGTTAAAACGACACAGTGCCTGGTCAGGAAGGGGGTAAAATCTTCCGGGGGTGAAGCAGATAAAAGATGAGAAAAAACAATGTACTGTAGATTGTTGAATATCTGATTGCCTGTGGGGATCTGGAATAATTTTTTTGGAGCAAATCAACCCATGCTTTATAAGGCTTTTTTTGCGTTCATCTGGATCAGCTAATTCTAACTAATAATATCTTTTGGTTGAATGCGATGGACACCTGTCTCTATCCAAACCTCAAAGTGTGATTTCTCTGTGCTGTGTGGTACTTCTGTTATCTGTAGGAGTCATTTCTGACAGCCTTTCAACCAAGAGAAAAAAGGCGGTGGGGGAGGAGAGCTCCTGCACACAGACTGTGATTGACAGCCATTGCTGTGCATGTTCCCCTGTAGTGTGAGGAGGGGTGTGTGTACCCTCCAGTCAGGCTCAGAGTTCTTCTCCCTGAGCTGTGCAGTGTGCAGATCCCTCCCACCTGCTTTGTGCTGCTGAGAGATGCTGACAGATTCTGTGTAAATTACTGTACAGCAGTGGTCTTCAAACTGTGGCCCTTTGCTTGCCTTTATCTGGGCCGTGGGGTACTATTCCACCAACTGATACCAATGATGGAGCACCATTCCCTCTACTGACACCACCATTGGGGCACTATTATTCTCACAAAAAAAACAATGAAGAGGCATTGATGCTGGGGAATTTTCTACTCCCACTGGCCACAGTCTGGCCCCCTGAAAGGCTTAAGGATAGTAAACTGGCCCTTTGCTTAGAAAGTTTGGAGACCCCTGCTCTACAGGACACATGGCTGCAGATAAAACAGGCACAGATTAAGTAGGTAGATTTGTTTCATCTCTGTGTATCATCTGAGGCCAGTCACTTCACTGGTTATATGTAGGGGTTTTAACCACTTTAATGCATTACCTGCATTAGGATAAAAACGCCCACTACCTGTTCTGATCCCTGTCCCTAAACACTTACCTCCCTCCTCTCACTTTCTGGAGTCACAGGGGACACAGAGCAGCATAGGCTCTTGCTCCTATTATTCAATCGCATCTTCGGAGGGAGTGTAGGTGTGGCTTACCAATGGGGTGTGTATAGATGCAAACAGCCCAGCTCAGGAGCATACGGGTGCCCCTTACCCAGGGATTAGCAGGGTGCCAACTGTCAGATTTTGGATGGTACTTCTCCCCTTGACTCAAGGCTTACACAAAGTAATCAAAAGGTAAATAAGGAAGCAGCTGTAAATATTTCATAAGCTTGCACAACCATAAGGCTCCATGTACACTAGGGGTGCAACGGATCGCCGCCGATCCGTGATCCGAACGGGTCACCCCGTTCGGATCGGCACACCCCGCGATCCGCGGCCTCGGCCTTAGGAAAGGCCGTGGCTTTGGCCTAGCTCCGGAGCAGCCAATACTCTGCATTACCCAGCCAATACTCTGCATTACCCAGCCAATACTCTGCATTACCCAGCCAATACTCTGCATTACCCAGCCAATACTCTGCATTACCCAGCCAATACTCTGCATTACCCAGCCAATACTCTGCATTACCCAGCCAATACTCTGCATTACCCAGCCAATACTCTGCATTACCCAGCCAATACTCTGCTTTACCCAGCCAATGCTCTGCGATACTCTGCATTACCCAGACAATACTCTGCGATACTCTGCATTACCCAGACAATACTCTGCGATACCCTGCCAATACTCGGCGATACCCTGCCAATACTCGGCGATACTCAGACAATATTACAGTGGGGGAGAGGATGTGGATATTACAGTGGGGGAGATGACGTGGATATTACAGTGGGGGAAGATGACGTGGATATTACAGTGGGGACTATATGGTGGCGGAATTTTCACAGGTTTTTGCAAATTCAATTATTTGCTGATCCGAAAAATGATCCGATCCGTGACTCTGATCCGAGGATCGATCCGATCCGTGAGTTTTTTTTGATCCGTTGCACCCCTAATGTACACAGACGTTTAGGAGCAGTTGGGCATTTTTTCAGCTGCCCCTGAACTCTCCTCTATGTTATCTGATCAGGACATGTACACAGAGTCATTTATAGTCATTTCTAGGCAGTTGAGTTTAGAAGCATTTTTTGTAAAGCAAAAAAAAAATAAAATAATGCGTTCAGGACGGATGTTCAGAGGCATTTGAAGTGCCAAACGCCTGTAACAGCTTGTAAATGTGTGTAAACGCGGTAACTCACGTTTGGCCGCATTTCGTTTACAGGAATTTTTAAATATTGACTACAGATACTCCTCGTTTAACGACTTACCTGTTTACTGTCCACTCAAACTTACGACCAGCTGTACCCAAATGACACGCTAGACATTGTATTGTACAGAATTTTTGTTTGTGTTCTGAACTTATGCAAATTAAAAACAACGTTATTAAGCTGGGGTTGTGTGTTTAGAACTTTTTTTCACAATACAGTAGTTAAGAATGCTTAAAATATTGATTACTTGTGGCTCCTTGTTTAACAACCAATTTGTTTAACGACCTGGTTGTTGGTACGGAACCTGGTCATTAAGTGAGTATAATTTGAAAAAAAAAAAACACACGCTTCTAAGACGCAAACGCGGGATGTAAAGCAGCAAAGTGGATGTTTTTAAACATCGGCTACTATCTGTCAAGATAAATTGTTCAGAAGAGGTTGTAAAACGTTCAGTTTTAAAGCGATTGTTATTGTTATTGTTAAAAAAACTCTTACAAACATATACTTACAGTACCTCCACTGTGCAGCTCGTTTTGCACAGAGTGGCCCCCGAACACCCTTTTCTGGGGTCCCCCGGCAGCTCTCACGGCTCCTCCCCACATCAGATAACCCCCTAGGAGAAGCGCTCTCCTGAGGGGGGGGGGGGGAGAGACCTTGCGGGCACGCTCCTGAGTCCAGCATTCGGCGTCCATAGCCACCGAATGTATGACTCGGCCCCGCCCGTGTCACTGGATTTGATTAACAGCATCAGAGCACAGCACAGAGAACCCCCTGCAGAGAGACAGCGTGTCCCCGCCAGGTCAAGTTCCAGGGCTAAAGAAAGTAAAACGGGGGGGGGGGGGGGTCTGGTCACTGCCAGGTGTTTTTTCACCTTAATGCATAGGAATAGGATGCATTAAGGTGAAAAAACACGAAGAAGGTTTACAACCCCTTTAAGCCTAAGAACTTTAATATCAAATCAGGTTCCTAGGCAAGACATGCTATGACTGCTTCTTTTTAAAATTCCACAAATAAAGATGCTGGAACAGACAAACAACACAAAAATCATGCCACATTGCTTACCCTGAGGCGAGCTAGCTTCTTCTTCCAGGATCGGAGACCGGAGATGTATACCTGTTTAAGAGCCTCATGGCTTAATCGAAGGTCAATACCTTCTGGTGTAACTGTAAACTGGAATGCCACAGCCTGGTGGGCTTCTGCCATTGTGGTAGTTCTTCAGTCCAAAAGCTATTGTGAAAAAAAAAAAAATAATGCAATAAAGTATCATAAAACCCTGAGCTTTTATATCGGCTAGTTGTAAAAAAGATTTATGCTCAAAACACAAAAAGGAAACTGTAGCGCTTACTTATATCTGGCTCACACCAGATGCAGTCTAGTGAATTCTTATTCTGCATCAAAAAAACGCATGGACAGTGTTTAACATTGATTCAAATGACCCTAATTAATACCAGTGCAGTGCCTTCTAGTCTAATCAACAAAATTAGAACATGTTGCATTTTTTCCATGTGAAACGTATCTGAAATGTGGCAAAATGCATCAAAAAACCTGTGTTTTTGAAAATTTCTCTTCGTGGTAAATCCTATACCCTGGCTAACATATACCATCCCTAACCAGGACCAAAATAACTCGTACCATTCAATATCCCCATAACCTAATGGACTTCGCTGAAAGGAGTGATCCTTCTCGCTGGAGACTTCAATAGTGTCCTTAATCCTGCACTGGATGCTTCATCAGGCAGAAGCTCCATTTCATACACACAAATTAATAGATTAAAGAGATTTCTTGTCCAACATAATTTGGATATTTGGCGCATTCTCCACCCTACAGACAGGGATTATTCCTGCTACTCTGCAGCTCATAACTCCTACTCCCGCATTTATTTTTTTTCTTGGTAAGCCTTTATGCCTTGACCTCAGAGTAGGATCGATAACATATTGTTGTCCGACCATGCGCTGGTGTATCTGTCCCTTTCCCTACCTGATTTCCCAGGTCATGACTGGACACAGAGATTGACCGACTCACTGTTGCAAGACGACATATGCTTGACAGAAATTCACACTACTATTTCATTTCTGACCATGGCAATTATGATAGCTCTGTTCTGATCCAGTGGGAGGCATTAAAATGTGTGTTATGCGGGGTCTTTATCAAACATGGCTCTAGACTTAAACAAACCCATCTTGCTCAGATACAAGAGTCACTTTGTATCGCTGACCTGGAACGGTCCCATAAACTAAGCCAATCTCCGACCACACAACTTGCCTTATCTGATGCTAGACTTAGATTACTGAACCTATTCAAGCAGAAGACCTTGTCCATAAAAGGGACAAAACACGAAAGATGTTCTATGTTGAGGCTAATAAAAAATGAGGCCCTCAACATATCCTTGCCCAAATATACTTTATCCCAAGTAATCCTGGATTTTAATAAACTTTGCTGCAGATTCAACCATGTGGCAAAGTGAATCTAATGGGAGTGGTTTCATAATTATCAATCAGCGATGCAGCTGCAGGGCTCTAATGAGAAAAGCAGAGCTGCAGATTGAAAAGGAAAGGACATTTTTAATAACACTCCATTACAATTGGACGTGTGTCACAGTTGTATACGCTATATTATTTTTTTCTTTATTTGCCATTTTTTCCCCCCCATGAAAGTGGAGTTACTCTTTAACCACTTCAGCCCCAGAAGGTTTTACCCCCTTAGCCCCTTAAGTCCTGTAAAAGAGATGGGCTGTTGTGTTGTGTCGATCATAGCAGCTCCTCCACCACCACACTGTATAATTATACCCACTGATACTATCTCTTGCTGTTCCAGATCATTCAAGAATAAAATTTCCATTCTGCTGTAAAATCTGTTTGCTTCACACGAGCCACTTCTAGTAATTTTGCAGTTTTTGCACATAAATCAACCAAATGTTATGATGCACGTGTAGCGCCGACACTTTTCTAGAACTATAACTTTCCGGGGGTTAATTGTTCTAGGTTTGTACTTTGGCATCAGTTTGGCTGGGCTGTACTGGAGTTCTGCCTGGTCATAGGTGAGGTGAGCACCTGTGACAGGCTGAGAACACAGTCTGGTACCAATCTTTTTTGGAGCCAATCAGTGGGCGCGGCCCCGTTGTGTATTCCGGGAAGGGGATGCTGAGGTCACGTGTTCAGGGTTCGGCTTGCTCTTTGATTCCTGGTTCCGGTCCGGACCAGCCCCACAAGGGTTCCCGGACCCAGGAGTGTCTGCTGCCCCTGTAAGCCTGGTCACCCTGACCAGCCCCAGAGGCCCTCATGGTCTGGGGTGGGGATCCATCTGTTCCCGAGCCTCGGAACTGGCTAGTTCGAGGCCCAGTAACTGAAGGAGGATTCTGAAGTGTCCCGGTGTCCTCTCAGGATTGGAGAGGCACAGCAACTTGTACAAGTGACCAGGGTAGGACTCTTCGGAGGAGGGCCAAGAAGCTGGCTGCTCGGTAAGAGCCTGGGAGCTGAGATTGTATGGACACTAGTGAATCCGCATTTCCTACGGTATCGCCGAAACGGCTGGAAGATTCAGGTACCATAGGAAAAGTTCCTAAACCATCCTTCGGTTACAACATAGTCTGTGGCAGAGACTTTTACATTGTTCACCTGAAGTTTCACAACCTAGTCTGTGGCAGAGACTGTGCTAATTCCGAATCACTTGTTGGCTGCTAGATCTACAGACAAGGGTTTATCCAACAGTGAAGAGTCCAGTTGCGAGTGGCTACTCTCTGGGCTATCTAAGGAGACATTTATTAGTTGTCAGCAGTTCTGAAGTGCCTGAGCTTTATCACCCATGCCCTCTATTCCCAACTAAGAGACTGTGTTATGTTTAAACGGTTCTTTGCAAATAAAAATTCTCAAAAAGGACTTTGAGTGTCGGTCTCTGAAATTACTAACCCTGGGAACCCCTAGACAACGAACGACGAGCTACAAGGAGGAGGTAATCGGTAAGCCCAGAAAATACATAGCCGCCCAGCAGGGGTTATGGTGCTACACACACTTGTTAAATCTTTCCTGGATCAGAGAAAACAATTGGATTTGTCTATGAGCAGCATAAAAAAGGAAACATCCAACATCTTTAGACACCCCTAAAGCAGCTAGATTACAGTCAGACATTTCAGTGGATAGCACCCAACAAAAGATAAATTCCAAAAGTAAACAGCTGAAAAAAGAAATAAATAGGCGGAGAAGAGTTTTTTGAAGTTACATTCAAATTTCTAAATACTTAGTCTCTTCATTATTTAAAGCGGAACTTTTATTTTTTTTCAACTTTCCATCTATTAAATCTTCTGCCCTTGTTTTGTTTTAACTTTACATAGTAGGCGAAGTTAAACAGAAAAAAAAAAGACAAAGTCCATCAAGTCCAACCTGTGTATGTGCTTTTATGTTAGTATTAAATTGTACATCCCTGTATGTTGTGGCCGTTCAGGTGCCCATCTAATAGTTTTATGAAATTATCCATGCTCCCCGCTTCAGAATCGCAAAGATGTTTTTATTACAAATTATGTGCAGACTGCAGTTTCTCCAAGACAAATTACGTCAGGCATTTAGCTTTAAAAATGAGGCCAAATAGAAAAAAAAAAAAATAATACCGTAATTTGAGTTGCTTTTGTTCAAGCCAGCAGCTGTACTGAACAAAAAAGGCCTCTGGTTTGCACTAACAATTGCCAATGTGTCAATGTTGGAGAATCATGCTGTGTTTTTTTTTTCTCTTCATTTATAATTCTTTATTTCACTCTTCAGCAAAGCACGTAGTACAACAAAAAATAGTGTCAAACATGGTGGATCAGAAACCTTCATAAAGCATTTAACAGTAATAAACAATGAAATGCGTCAATTCACATTTGGAATTGTGTCGTCTTGTTTAAAGCAGAACTTCAGGCAAAAATTTTTTCCACGTCCTCCATGCTGATCTCCTCAACAACTTTGCCATTCATGTTCTTCTGAGCTCTGTAGTTCCTCTGCAATAGCCTGCTGAAAAAACTTTATTGCCTTCTGACATCCTGTTTGTAAGACCGCTGGCTTCTATCCCTCTCCTAAGCTCAGCCAGCAGGGAGTTCTATTTGCTTCAATGGGTGGAGGGGTCTCACAGCTCCCGGTGTGTGTCCTCCTCCTCTGATCCCTGCCAATCTCCACCCCTCCACCAAACCCCCACCCCGGCCGCTATATCCGTGCATAGCCTGATCGTTATCAGATGACCAGATGACACAGCATGGATTTCTGGCTGACAGGTATTGTATGTGAGAACACCGATCACTGTAATCTCCCGCCGGCATTGTGATTGATAGTGCACTGTGCCTATCCAGAAGGAGATTACAGTGATCGGTGTTCTCGCATACAATACCTGTCACAGCCAGAGGTCTATGCTGTATCAATTGGTGATTTGTGCTAACAATCCCACTATGCACTGGGGGGGGGGGGGGGGGGGCAGCGATGAGCTGCACTGAGGGGGCACCGATGAGCTGCACTGAGGGGGCACCGATGAGCTGCATTAAGCAGGTGGATCAGGAGGGATCTCTTGTACCTTCGTCCCAAAGGTGGAGTGTTTGGGCGCATCTCCAGAGATAGATCAGTAAGCTTATGAATCTGACATCTTCCCAGAAGGGTTGTACACTAGGGTACAACCAAAAAATATGCAACATGCCTGGTTCTTTTTGGCATCGCCAACACAATGGGGAAACAGTGGGGTAGAACTGCATCACACTGTTTAATTTATTTTGTCAGAATTTTCTGGAGTGGTTTATTCAGTTCTATTCAAGGCAGCAGTAGTGCATAGTTATGCTGAAAGGAGTAGAGTACAGTGATGTTAACCAATTTCATATCAGACGAGAAAAATTGCCTTGTATTTATGATGGAACTGCAGTGGGCAGGGCTACCCAAGGCAGCTCAATGCCAAAGTGTGAATGGCCCTTAGACAAATACAGAAAATCATGGCAAATTTGATTTCCCCCCACAGAAACTTAAGAAATTCGTTTCCTGTTCATATTTGACTAGCATAAAACATTTGCATAAGAGGCAGCAAACATGAGAACCAGTCTTGCAAGTCTGTGTAACTGCAAGTTGCAGATACCACGTGTTGCATGCTACAGCACACATAACCCAAAGTCAGTTTTGTAAAACTACAAACAGGCATTCATATTAAAAAAAAACAAAACAAAAACAAAAATACACAACAGCAAACCATGATGTTTACTGGAGATAACAAACACCAACAGAATAACAACCCTAACAGCTAATAAACTTTAAGCATGAATCTCCAGCAGTTTATTAAACAGCTTGCAACCCTCCTACATTCACTGGCCAAATACA
The DNA here is from genome assembly GCA_028564925.1 of Lithobates sylvaticus. Lineage (NCBI taxonomy): Eukaryota > Metazoa > Chordata > Amphibia > Anura > Ranidae > Lithobates > Lithobates sylvaticus. The sequence goes on from CM053035.1 coordinate 54,895,348, forward strand.
GACAAGAAGCCAAACACCCCAAGCCAGAGAGGCTGGCGAAGTCTTGACAGCGTCTCACCTTGGTGCATGGTTGGGAGAAGAAGGACCTCTGAGGAACTCTGGTGTAGTGCTCGGTAAAAAAGAACAAACTTGAAGGATGATACTATTACTCACCAGGACGCGCATGCATCTGTGAACAGATAAGTCCTGCATCCAGATGCCCTGGACCTGAAGTCTAAGCATTTTCAGTTATTTTAGTTTCTAAAGACTTTGCTTCCATTACAGAGAACTGAATGGAACAGACTGACTTGTTTTGCTTGGATTTTGTGAACACATTTCAATAAAAAAATGAATTGAGGGTTCCTGAAGAGGCTCAGGGGCTACCAGTCCCTGGGGAACAAGCCATTATAGCATGGTTAAGAATGGTTTGAGGACAAAAAGTGAGAAACTAGTCAGTGGAAAGACTGGAACTCAATCCTTTATCCTAAAACACTTAGGGAAATTAACTCCACCCTGGTAATTAACCTGAAACCAAAAATGTAATATGTTGGATCTTACCAATTATTAGATGTGGTGGCTGTATTCACTTTTTATTTTTAATTTATTTTTAAGGCTTTCCCCCCCCCTTTATTTTCACTTGGTGAAATGGCCAATAATGCACCTCCTGTATTAGAGTGCCCCCAATCTGGAGCAACAGAGACACAGCAGCATTAATCTGGAGGGGGAGTGTTAGATGTATTAAAAGATTTAGATACACTAACACAGGGCTCGACAAACCCTGGTCGCCAGGTCGCATTTGCGACTAGAATTGGGGTCCTGGCGCCTGGGGCGACACAGCTGCAGTATCCTGTCTCCCTGTGGACCCCGACCCCGCCGTGCGATCGCATAAGGCCGCGCCGGCCAGTAATTTAGGCCGCGGCTTTGCGGCCTTCTGAAGTCCTTCTGTAATATGGCGCCATCTTGTGGTGGCCATTGGTATTGCAACACCTCTAACAATGCTAATGCAATGTTAACCACTGGGCACTTAAACCCCCTTCCTAACAAGACCAATTTTCAGATTTTGGTGCTCTCACACTTTGAATGACAATTACTCAGTCATGCAACACTGTACCCAAATGAATTTTTTGTCCTTTTTTTCCACACAAATAGAGCTTTCTTTTGGTGGTATTTAATCACTGCTGGGTTTTTTATTTTTTGCGCTATAAATCAAAAATATAAAAAATAAAATTAAAAAAATTCTTTGTTTCTATTAAAATTTATTGGCGAGTATTGGCAGAGTATTTCACAGTGCTGGCAGAGTATTGCACAGTGCTGGCAGAGTATTGCACAGTGCTGGCAGAGTATTTGTAGCTGCCGACTTAAATTGTTTCTGAAAGAGTCCGACTAGAATAACTCATATGCATCTTTAGAAAGGTAAAGTGCCAAACGTAAAAAACGTATACATGAACTCCAGCAAAAGTATGTAAACTCATCCATGTGATTTTGTATTTAGAGCAGAGGTCACAGCATTATACACACCCAACAAAAAAAAACATTCCTTGCAAGGAACAGAGACGCATTGCTCCTACTGAAGTTTAAATTCCACATAATAATTAAAAGGCAGCAGGGTAAAGCTAACAGATGTCTGTTAAAATACAAGCTAGGCAGTCCCAGGAAAAAACAGCATATAGCATTCAAAAGCAACATAACTCATTGAAAGTACACAAGGCACCAAAGAAAACCTGTCATGGGTGAAACAAAAGTAATGCCGGTGATGACATCTACTTTTGTAGCTGCCATGCGGACTCTCATGTTTTAAATACTTTAGGAACCCTTTCACACTGAAGGTGCTTTTCAGGCGTTTTTAGCGCTAAAAATAGCGCCTGTAAAGCTCCTGAAAAGCACCGTTCGAGCCTCCCCAGTGTGAAAGGGGTCTTAAGAAAAGTATGAAGAGAAGGACTTCTATCTTTTCTGATTTGAATACAGAGTCAGTTAGGCTTTATTCTCATGGTGTCGCATATTCTTGCCTAGCGGCTGGAAACACTGCCTATACACAGATTGTGTGAGAGCAGCAACAGCTGTTAGCAGCAGCCGTCAGATTCATACTCGGTACAATTCAAAGGCCGGGCCGCTGCTGTTCACATGTAACTGCTCATCTGTGCGGTTACATGCAAATAAGCATCTTCAACAAACTCTGGGACACAGACAGTGTGCGTCCAGGGTCGGCGTTTCTGAGGAGTTTTGGCTGCGGCTAAAATCAGCCAGTTTGTATGTGGCCCTAGTACACAGTGTTGCTGCATCCAAAAGCAGCGTTTATCCACCTCGGAACACAGTAAACTATCCGCTGCTAAACTGGCGTGTAACTGTATTCTGACATGCATTTCTGAACTGCCCTGGAATTTGGGCCCCCCTCCTCCTTCCACCACCGTCGGTACCATAGGAAAAGTTCCTAAACCATCCTTCGGTTACAACATAGTCTGTGGCAGAGACTTTTACATTGTTCACCTGAAGTTTCACAACCTAGTCTGTGGCAGAGACTGTGCTAATTCCGAATCACTTGTTGGCTGCTAGATCTACAGACAAGGGTTTATCCAACAGTGAAGAGTCCAGTTGCGAGTGGCTACTCTCTGGGCTATCTAAGGAGACATTTATTAGTTGTCAGCAGTTCTGAAGTGCCTGAGCTTTATCACCCATGCCCTCTATTCCCAACTAAGAGACTGTGTTATGTTTAAACGGTTCTTTGCAAATAAAAATTCTCAAAAAGGACTTTGAGTGTCGGTCTCTGAAATTACTAACCCTGGGAACCCCTAGACAACGAACGACGAGCTACAAGGAGGAGGTAATCGGTAAGCCCAGAAAATACATAGCCGCCCAGCAGGGGTTATGGTGCTACACACACACACACTTGTTAAATCTTTCCTGGATCAGAGAAAACAATTGGATTTGTCTATGAGCAGCATAAAAAAGGAAACATCCAACATCTTTAGACACCCCTAAAGCAGCTAGATTACAGTCAGACATTTCAGTGGATAGCACCCAACAAAAGATAAATTCCAAAAGTAAACAGCTGAAAAAAGAAATAAATAGGCGGAGAAGAGTTTTTTGAAGTTACATTCAAATTTCTAAATACTTAGTCTCTTCATTATTTAAAGCGGAACTTTTATTTTTTTTCAACTTTCCATCTATTAAATCTTCTGCCCTTGTTTTGTTTTAACTTTACATAGTAGGCGAAGTTAAACAGAAAAAAAAAGACAAAGTCCATCAAGTCCAACCTGTGTATGTGCTTTTATGTTAGTATTAAATTGTACATCCCTGTATGTTGTGGCCGTTCAGGTGCCCATCTAATAGTTTTATGAAATTATCCATGCTCCCCGCTTCAGAATCGCAAAGATGTTTTTATTACAAATTATGTGCAGACTGCAGTTTCTCCAAGACAAATTACGTCAGGCATTTAGCTTTAAAAATGAGGCCAAATAGAAAAAAAAAAAATACCGTAATTTGAGTTGCTTTTGTTCAAGCCAGCAGCTGTACTGAACAAAAAAGGCCTCTGGTTTGCACTAACAATTGCCAATGTGTCAATGTTGGAGAATCATGCTGTGTTTTTTTTTTCTCTTCATTTATAATTCTTTATTTCACTCTTCAGCAAAGCACGTAGTACAACAAAAAATAGTGTGTCAAACATGGTGGATCAGAAACCTTCATAAAGCATTTAACAGTAATAAACAATGAAATGCGTCAATTCACATTTGGAATTGTGTCGTCTTGTTTAAAGCAGAACTTCAGGCAAAATTTTTTTCCACGTCCTCCATGCTGATCTCCTCAACAACTTTGCCATTCATGTTCTTCTGAGCTCTGTAGTTCCTCTGCAATAGCCTGCTGAAAAAACTTTATTGCCTTCTGACATCCTGTTTGTAAGACCGCTGGCTTCTATCCCTCTCCTAAGCTCAGCCAGCAGGGAGTTCTATTTGCTTCAATGGGTGGAGGGGTCTCACAGCTCCCGGTGTGTGTCCTCCTCCTCTGATCCCTGCCAATCTCCACCCCTCCACCAAACCCCCACCCCGGCCGCTATATCCGTGCATAGCCTGATCGTTATCAGATGACCAGATGACACAGCATGGATTTCTGGCTGACAGGTATTGTATGTGAGAACACCGATCACTGTAATCTCCCGCCGGCATTGTGATTGATAGTGCACTGTGCCTATCCAGAAGGAGATTACAGTGATCGGTGTTCTCGCATACAATACCTGTCACAGCCAGAGGTCTATGCTGTATCAATTGGTGATTTGTGCTAACAATCCCACTATGCACTGGGGGGGGGGGGGGCAGCGATGAGCTGCACTGAGGGGGCACCGATGAGCTGCACTGAGGGGGCACCGATGAGCTGCATTAAGCAGGTGGATCAGGAGGGATCTCTTGTACCTTCGTCCCAAAGGTGGAGTGTTTGGGCGCATCTCCAGAGATAGATCAGTAAGCTTATGAATCTGACATCTTCCCAGAAGGGTTATACACTAGGGTACAACCAAAAAATATGCAACATGCCTGGTTCTTTTTGGCATCGCCAACACAATGGGGAAACAGTGGGGTAGAACTGCATCACACTGTTTAATTTATTTTGTCAGAATTTTCTGGAGTGGTTTATTCAGTTCTATTCAAGGCAGCAGTAGTGCATAGTTATGCTGAAAGGAGTAGAGTACAGTGATGTTAACCAATTTCATATCAGACGAGAAAAATTGCCTTGTATTTATGATGGAACTGCAGTGGGCAGGGCTACCCAAGGCAGCTCAATGCCAAAGTGTGAATGGCCCTTAGACAAATACAGAAAATCATGGCAAATTTGATTTCCCCCCACAGAAACTTAAGAAATTCATTTCCTGTTCATATTTGACTAGCATAAAACATTTGCATAAGAGGCAGCAAACATGAGAACCAGTCTTGCAAGTCTGTGTAACTGCAAGTTGCAGATACCACGTGTTGCATGCTACAGCACACATAATCCAAAGTCAGTTTTGTAAAACTACAAACAGGCATTCATATTAAAAAAAAAACAAAACAAAAACAAAAATACACAACAGCAAACCATGATGTTTACTGGAGATAACAAACACCAACAGAATAACAACCCTAACAGCTAATAAACTTTAAGCATGAATCTCCAGCAGTTTATTAAACAGCTTGCAACCCTCCTACATTCACTGGCCAAATACAGACAAGAAGCCAAACACCCCAAGCCAGAGAGGCTGGCGAAGTCTTGACAGCGTCTCACCTTGGTGCATGGTTGGGAGAAGAAGGACCTCTGAGGAACTCTGGTGTAGTGCTCGGTAAAAAAGAACAAACTTGAAGGATGATACTATTACTCACCAGGACGCGCATGCATCTGTGAACAGATAAGTCCTGCATCCAGATGCCCTGGACCTGAAGTCTAAGCATTTTCAGTTATTTTAGTTTCTAAAGACTTTGCTTCCATTACAGAGAACTGAATGGAACAGACTGACTTGTTTTGCTTGGGTTTTGTGAACACATTTCAATAAAAAAATGAATTGAGGGTTCCTGAAGAGGCTCAGGGGCTACCAGTCCCTGGGGAACAAGCCATTATAGCATGGTTAAGAATGGTTTGAGGACAAAAAGTGAGAAACTAGTCAGTGGAAAGACTGGAACTCAATCCTTTATCCTAAAACACTTAGGGAAATTAACTCCACCCTGGTAATTAACCTGAAACCAAAAATGTAATATGTTGGATCTTACCAATTATTAGATGTGGTGGCTGTATTCACTTTTTATTTTTAATTTATTTTTAAGGCTTTCCCCCCCCCTTTATTTTCACTTGGTGAAATGGCCAATAATGCACCTCCTGTATTAGAGTGCCCCCAATCTGGAGCAACAGAGACACAGCAGCATTAATCTGGAGGGGGAGTGTTAGATGTATTAAAAGATTTAGATACACTAACACAGGGCTCGACAAACCCTGGTCGCCAGGTCGCATTTGCGACTAGAATTGGGGTCCTGGCGCCTGGGGCGACACAGCTGCAGTATCCTGTCTCCCTGTGGACCCCGACCCCGCCGTGCGATCGCATAAGGCCGCGCCGGCCAGTAATTTAGGCCGCGGCTTTGCGGCCTTCTGAAGTCCTTCTGTAATATGGCGCCATCTTGTGGTGGCCATTGGTATTGCAACACCTCTAACAATGCTAATGCAATGTTAACCACTGGGCACTTAAACCCCCTTCCTAACAAGACCAATTTTCAGATTTTGGTGCTCTCACACTTTGAATGACAATTACTCAGTCATGCAACACTGTACCCAAATGAATTTTTTGTCCTTTTTTTCCACACAAATAGAGCTTTCTTTTGGTGGTATTTTTTGGGTTTTTTATTTTTTGCGCTATAAATCAAAAATATAAAAAATAAAATTAAAAAAATTCTTTGTTTCTATTAAAATTTATTGGCGAGTATTGGCAGAGTATTTCACAGTGCTGGCAGAGTATTGCACAGTGCTGGCAGAGTATTTGTAGCTGCCGACTTAAATTGTTTCTGAAAGAGTCCGACTAGAATAACTCATATGCATCTTTAGAAAGGTAAAGTGCCAAACGTAAAAAACGTATACATGAACTCCAGCAAAAGTATGTAAACTCATCCATGTGATTTTGTATTTAGAGCAGAGGTCACAGCATTATACACACCCAACAAAAAAAACATTCCTTGCAAGGAACAGAGACGCATTGCTCCTACTGAAGTTTAAATTCCACATAATAATTAAAAGGCAGCAGGGTAAAGCTAACAGATGTCTGTTAAAATACAAGCTAGGCAGTCCCAGGAAAAAACAGCATATAGCATTCAAAAGCAACATAACTCATTGAAAGTACACAAGGCACCAAAGAAAACCTGTCATGGGTGAAACAAAAGTAATGCCGGTGATGACATCTACTTTTGTAGCTGCCATGCGGACTCTCATGTTTTAAATACTTTAGGAACCCTTTCACACTGAAGGTGCTTTTCAGGCGTTTTAGCGCTAAAAATAGCGCCTGTAAAGCTCCTGAAAAGCACCTTTCGAGCCTCCCCAGTGTGAAAGGGGTCTTAAGAAAAGTATGAAGAGAAGGACTTCTATCTTTTCTGATTTGAATAGTCAGTTAGGCTTTATTCTCATGGTGTCGCATATTCTTGCCTAGCGGCTGGAAACACTGCCTATACACAGATTGTGTGAGAGCAGCAACAGCTGTTAGCAGCAGCCGTCAGATTCATACTCGGTACAATTCAAAGGCCGGGCCGCTGCTGTTCACATGTAACTGCTCATCTGTGCGGTTACATGCAAATAAGCATCTTCAACAAACTCTGGGACACAGACAGTGTGCGTCCAGGGTCGGCGTTTCTGAGGAGTTTTGGCTGCGGCTAAAATCAGCCAGTTTGTATGTGGCCCTAGTACACAGTGTTGCTGCATCCAAAAGCAGCGTTTATCCACCTCGGAACACAGTAAACTATCCGCTGCTAAACTGGCATGTAACTGTATTCTGACATGCATTTCTGAACTGCCCTGGAATTTGGGCCCCCTCCTCCTTCCACCACCGTCGGGCCTTTCAGAAAGCGGTGCAGTGGGGAACCAGATGTGAAGCTGTAAGGCTTCACTGCCTGTTTCCCTTACAAAGGAATGGCAGCGGCAGCATCAGAGAGCCGATTGAAAAATCGTTTGGGGTGCCAACATCGCAGGATCCCTGGACAGGCAAATGTCCTGATATTAAAAGTCAGCAGCTACAGTATTTGTAGCTGCTGACTTTTAATTTCTTGAGGGGGGTGGGGCTGGAGCTCCGCTTTAATGACTAGTCTACAGATGACCATTTGTAGTCCTTGTTTTATTAGACCCCTTTCACACCACACCGCTCATAGCGTCGGCGGTAAAACGCCGTTATTTTTAGCAGCGTTTTACCGTCGGATTTGCGGCGCATTTTGGCCACTAGCGGGTCGCTTTTACCCCCCCTAGCGGCCAAGAAAGGGTTAAAACCCCCCGGCAAAACGCTGCAATAGCCCGAGGGCTTTCACACGCAATTCACTCGCAATAGCGACGTTTTGCCGGCGGTCTTACAGCGCTGCCCAATTGATTTCAATGGGGAGCAGCGGTGGAGGAGCGGCGAGTTCACCGCTCCTTCACCGTTCCAAAAAAGCTGCTTGCAGGACTTTTTGTGATGCCCTGCCAGCGCACCGCTGCAGTGTGAAAGCCCTATTTCTAGCGCTAAAGCGCCTTAAGGCCGGGTTCACACTGGTGCGGCAAACGCTCCGACATTGGGAGCTCATGTCACATGACGTGTGAAAATCAATGTTTCCCTATGGGAGCCGTCTTAACTGGTCTGACACAAGTCAGTCCGACTTTGAAAATGATCTCAGCACTACTTTGGTCCGACTTTGATCCTACTTCAGCCCATTGAATATGATTGAAGTCAGATCGCTGTCTTGCCCGATCCGACTTTGGCATGCGACTTGTGCTCTGATGACATTGAGGGGGAACTCCACACCAAATTAAAAAAAAAAAAAAAAAAAAAAAAAACGGCATGGGTTCCCCCTCCAAGAGCTTGTCAGGCCCTTCAGCCTCATATGGATTTTAAGGGGAAACCCCCAAGCCATAAAAACAGCATGGGAGTCCCCCCAAAATCCAGATGACCTTATCCGAGCACGCAGCCCGGCCGGTCAGGAAAGGGGGTGGGGACGAGCAAGCGCCCCCCCCCCCCACCCTGAACCGTACCAGGCCTCATGCCCTCAACATGCAGGGATGGGTGCTTTGGGGCAGGGGGGGCGCACCACTTTAATAAGGGGGCCACAGATCCTGGCCCCCAAAGCTAGCAAAAGAGCGGGAGAAGAGGGCGGAGAAGTCGGAAGAGACCCCCGGAGCTGCCTAATAAATTACTTGAAATAACCGGTCTAGTGTGTTTTTTTTATTAACACTTTTTTCCCCCAAGGTGAATGGGTAGGGGTACGATGTACCCCATACTCATTCACATAGGGTGGGTGGCTTTATTAAAGGGGGCTCCCGAATTCCGATAAGCCCCTCGCCCGCAGACCCCAACAACCAAAGGCCAGGGTTGTAGGCAAGATCATCAACCTGGGGACAAGGTGCTTTGGGGTTGCCCCAAAGCACCCACCCCCCATGTTGAGGGCATGTGGCCTGGTACGGTTCAGGGGGGGGCACTCGCTCGTTCCCACCCCCTTTCCCGACCGGCCAGGCTGCGTGCTCGGATAAGGGTAGGGTATGGATTTTGGGGGCACCCCCATACCGTTTTTTTGGCGTAGGGGATTCCCCTTAAAATCCCTACCAGAACCGAAGGACCTGGTATGCTCTTGGAGGGGGAGCCCATGTCGGTTTTTCATTTAAAATTTGGCATGGAGTTCCCCCTCAAGATTCATACCAAACAGTGCCTGGTGTTGGTGGGGATCCAAGTCGGATCCCTGTTCATTGAAGTCGGACGCGTCTCTGACTTCAAGTCGCAGGGCAAAGTCGGATCCAAAGTAGGACGAGTGTCGTGTCGCAACAGTGTGAAAGTAGTCTTAGGTGACATATGCAGATAACACACAGGCTATGTACTCATATGTTCTCCATAATATCTACAACACCACTGTATGCTTCAAAAGACTCCCAAGTGCCTAAAAAAGTTTTATCCAGCACACATGCTACTGCAACCATTCTGTCCCATTGCCATTATGCAGAAGAATTAGGCCAGCACTATGCAACTGTGTGAAGATGATACGGTATTGACAATGAGACTGCGGACAAGAACTTCTGTCATTCAGGGTCTGCAAGGCTGGGAGGGGGCATGTTACATCACAAGCAGTGTCAGCATGTGTTCTATAGGTCCCAATGGACAAAGCTGCAACTGATATGTATCCACTATCCATAGTTTGAGCTAAACAGAAAGCTCAGCCTCAGAGAAGACTAGCAGAATCATCATAAATTTGCACTGCAGCTTACGTTCAAAGTAAATAACGGGCAAAATGTTTCTAAAAAGGATAATTTTTTAACCTAAATTAAGGAACATGTTATACATACCTTACCATTGCACAGAGTGGACTCCACTTCTGGGGTCCTTGGCTGGCAATCTGTGCTCCTCCTTTCTTGTGTCTGCCCCCACAAAGGAGGAGTGTTTTGGCCGAAAAATGACAAAATGCACCTAAAACGCAGGTAAATGCTCCTAAGTGCTAGGAGCTTTTAGCGCTTGAGAGTTTTTTCATTTTAATGGCCACAATAAATATTCTGGTCAATTAAATAAACACTCAAGCACTTGCACTTGTCAAGCACTTGTAGAAACGTGGCTTAGGTGCATTTTTTAAGTCGCTTTTCTCCTGCCAGGAAAAAAGTGTTTATAAAAGCCCCAGTGTTCATGAAGCCTAAATGAAAAGGAAACTCAAATCTTTTCTGTAATAAATGTCCTTTTCCTACTGCAATTATGTCCTGTAGTTAGCCTCTTGCTATTGACTAATCAAGTCCAGGTGAAGCTTCCAGTTATGTCCCAATACTAGACACACAAACGAAAACTTTTTTAGGTCTATAGAGCGACAATAAACCGTGTTGATGTATTATATAATAGTACATAATGTTTAGTGACGTAGCCCACCCCTTCCCTGTATAAGAAATGTCAAAGCGCAGAGTGGGCAGAGGCAAACTGTCTTGTGTTTATTACTTTTGTACACTTTTGGTAAATGGGTAGGGGCCCTTGCCCCCCCTGCCCCAAAGTAACCCACCCCCCCCCCCCCTCGGTATAGTTCAGAAGGGTGGCGTGCCATGACTGTTTTTTTTTTCCTTTTTTGAATTTTATTTATTTATTGTTCAGCTGTCATTAGAGAAACCCATCGACAGCTGAGGACTCATCGGGTATTAGGGAGGGACGCCATGGCTGGCTTTCCGGCCCTGCTCTTAAACAACTAGCTTACACTTTGTCTTTTTCAGGGCGCAGAATGCACTGTGCACCGCTGCAAATTTGGGTGTTCGGCGAACAGCCAGAGAAATGTTCGGCCCGAAGTCATGCTCGGGCTGAACCTTTCGCCCATCCCTATTTTCCACATTGTTGGCACCATCCATATCACATTGATAAACACACATATGACCAAAGATAGAAAGGACGTAAGCCCATACAGGGGGTCCCCGGGTTACGAACCCGTTAGGGACTGTCCTCCTGTTTGCAATTTGGAAATGCTCGTAAGTCGGCCGCGCATGCATTTCCGATGTTCCGTCGAATGCCGTTCTGCGCATTGCGCGGCAAATTACGGACATTTCTGAGGTTTTCCGAGGCTCTGTCTGGCCGCGCATGCGCAGAAACGGCCGATGTCTGCGAAAAATGGCAGTATTGTAGATGGTTTTGCACAAATTTACTAACATTGAACATCAAAACATGTTACATGGCTAGTATGTCAAAACATACATACATACACTAAATATATATATATATATATATATATATATATATATATATATATATATATATGATATATATATATATATATATATATATATATATATATATATATATATTATATATATATACATATACATATACACACACACACACATATACATATACACAGGGCTTGACAAATTTGCTTGGAATCTAGGAGCCAGCTAAAAAAGTTAGGAGCATGTTTTTTTTTTTTAACTTCTTGAGATCCGCGCTGTAGCCGTCGTTCTGCTTTGCCGGGACGACGTCCTATGACGTTGTCCCCTGTACGAGCAGCCTGCGCGCCCCCTGCTCTGTGATCAGCGAGTCTGTGAGACTCGCTGGATCACCGATCCGAGTAAGGGGGTCGATCCCGACCCCTTACCACGTGATCAGTTGTCATATGTATATATATGTGTGTGTGTTTGGTTCTAGTAGCCTGTGTAAATTTAGGATTGGTTAATTTTTTTACAGCAGGCAGGGCTCTATTAGCAATGCTGGATGTCATACCAACGGCCACCACTAGATGGTGCCAAGATCTTAGACGGAAGTATAGGCTTGCAGAAGGCCGCAGCCTCGATTACCGGCCGGCGTGGCGCGACGCAATCGCGTGGGGGGGGGGGGGGATCCGCACGGAGACAGGATACCCCAGATGTGCTGCCCCGGGCACCAGGTCACTAATTCTAGTCGCCCTGGGATTGTCGAGCCACACACACACATACATACATACATACATACATACATACATACATACAGACATTATATATATATATATATATACATATATATATATATATATATATATATATATATATATATATAACCCAGGCGGACAAAGGGGGTGCAGGCACCCCAACTAGGACAACAGCAACTTGCGATAAGCGGCTCCATGTTATAAACCCTAAAAGGGAGAATACACCCATCACTCTCTGTGCACCGAATGACCATCAAAGGCCAAAGGGGTCTAGGCTTATATGTTCCTATGCTTTTATGCTGACCCATTCGGGTTTATTTCAAATATGCCGCACATACAGTTGTGTGAAAAAGTATTTGCCCCCTTCCTAATTTTTTTTTGCATATTTCTCACACTTAAAATGATTCAGATCAAACCAATTCCAATATTACACAAAGATAACCTGAGTAAATCCAAGATGCAGTTTTTAAATTACTATTTCATTTATTAAGGGAAAAAAATCTGTTCAAACTTGCCTGGCCGTATGTGAAAAAGTAATTGCCCCCTCCCATGCTGAATCATGCATGAATTGATTACCCACATTTTTTTGGAAAATGGAGTTAAAATTTCACTTGCCACGCCCAGGCCTGATTACTGCCAGACCCATCCGAATCAAGAAATCACATAAATAGAAGTTGTCTGACAAAGTGAAGCACGCTAACAGATCACAAAAAGCCACACATCATGCCACAATCAAAAAAAAAATAAAAAAATCAAGAACAGATTAGAAACAAAGTACACGTATTGGTCTAGGAAGGGTTCCAAAGCCATTTATAAGGCTTTGGAACTTCAGACAATAACAGGGGGAGCATTTATCCACAAGAACTGCACGCCTCACTTGCCTCAGGTAAGATCAGTGTTCATGATTCAACAATAAGAAAGAGACAGGGCAAAAAGGGCATCAATGGGAGAGTTCCAAGGCCAAAGCCACTGCTGACCAAAAAAAGACACAAAGGCTCATCTCACATTTACCAAAAAACATTTTGATTATCCCCAAGACTTTTAGGCAAATATTCTGTGGACTGATGAGACAAAAATTTCACTTTTTGGAAGGTGCGCATCCCATTACATCTGGCATAAAACTAATACAGCATTTCATAACAAGAACATCATACCAACAGTCACACATGTGTTGGTAGCATGATGGTCTGGGGCTGCTTTGCAGCTTCAGGACCTGTATGACTTACCATAATTGATGGAACCACGAATTCTGAGCTCTACCAGAAAATCCTAAAGGAGATTGTCTGGCCATCAGTTCGTGACCTCAATCTCAAGTGCACTTGGGTTATGCAGCAGGATAATGATCCGAAACACAACAGCAAGTCCACCTCCAAATGGTTCAAACAAAGCAACATTTAGGTTTTAGGCTTAAGTGGCCTAGTCAAAGCCCAGACTTAAATCCAATTGAGATGCTGTATCATGACCTTACACAGGTCATTCATGCTGGAAAACCCTCCAACGTGGCTAAATTAAAACAATTCTGCAAAGAGAGGGCCAAAATTGCTCCACAGCAATGTGAAAGACTCACAAACCCTTGATTGCAGTTGTTGCCGCCAAGGGTGGCACAACCAGTTATTAGATTTACTTTTTTACATAAAGCCAGGCAGGTTTGGACAGCTTTTTTGCCTTAATAAACAAAACCATCATTTAAAAATTGCATTTTGTATTTACTCGGGTTATCTTTGTGTAATAATAAAATTTGATGATCTGAGTCATTTAAGTGTGACAAATATGCAAAAAAAAATTAAAAAAATCAGAAAGAGGGCAAATACTTTTTCACACAACTGTAATTATATTGGGCTTTTATAGAATATATCGACATGGTTTATTATGTCTCTACAGTGAGGGAAAAAAGTATTTGATCCCCTGCTGTTTTTTTACATTTGCCCACTGACAAAGAAATGACGAGTCTGTAATTTTAATAGTAGGTTTATTTTAACCGTGAGAGACAGAATAACTAAAAAATCCAGAAAAACGCATTTCAAAAAAGTTATAAATTGATTTGCATTTTAATGAGTGAAATAAGTATTTGACCCCTTAGCAAAACATGACTTTGCGGTGGCAAAACCCTGGTTGGCAATCACAGAGGTCAGACATTTCTTGTAGTTGGCCACTCAATCTCATGAGTGATTTTGTCCCACTCCTCTTTGCAGATCCTCTCCAAGTCATTAAGGTTACGGGGCCGCCGTTTGGTAACTCGAACCTTCAGCTCCCTCCACATATTTTATATGGGATTAGGGTCTGGAGACTGGCTAGGCCACTCCAAGACCTTAATGTGCTTCTTCTTGAGCCACTCCTTTGTTGCCTTGGCCATGTGTTTTGGGTCATTGTCATATACCCATCCACGACTCATTTTCAATGTCCTGGCTGAGGGAAGGAGGTTCTCACCCAAGATTTGATGGTACATGGCTCCGTTCATCGTCCCTCTAATGCGGTGGAGTTGTCCTGTCGCCTTAGTAGAAAAATACCCCCAATGCATAATCTTTACACCTCCATGTTTGACAGTGGGGATGGTATTATTGGGGGTCATAGGCAGCATTCCTCCTTCTCCAAACACAGCGAGTTAAGTTGATGCCAAAGAGCTTGATCTTAGTCTCATCTGACCACAACACTTTCACCCAGTTCTCCTCTAAATCATTCAGATGTTCATTAGCAAATTTCAGATGGGCCTGTACATGTGCTTTCTTGCGCAATGGGACCTTGCGGACGCTGCATGATTTCAGTCCTTCACGGCATAGTGTGTTACCAATTGTTTTCTTGGTGACTACGATCCCAGCTGCCTTGAGATCACTGACAAGATTCTTCTGTGTAGTTCTGCGCTGATTCCTCACCGTTCTCATGATCATTGAAACTCCATGAGGAGCCCCAGACCAAGAGAGATTGACAGTCATTTTGTGTTTCTTCAATTTGAGAATAATCGCACCAACTGTTGTCACCCTCTCACCAAGATGCTTGGCGATTGTCTTGTAGCCCATTCCAGCCTTGTGCAAGTCTAAAATCTTGTCCCTGACATCCTTGGACAGCTCTTTGGTCTTGGCTATGGAGGAAAGATCGGAATCTGATTGATTGCTTCTGTGGACAGGTGTCATTTATGCAGGTTAAAGTGGTGTTCCCCCCCCAAAAAAATGGATTAAAATTCCTAGATAAAGAAAAAAAAAAAAAAAAAAAAAAAAAAAAAACATTTGGATTTTTTTTTTTTTTAACTCACCTCTAAATGCCTGTTGCTAGGGGGTCCATCGTAGTCGGCCTCCTTCAGTGCCTGGGTTGGTGACATCACTTCCCCTCGGCGCAGAAAGGGCTCAGCTCTGCCCCTCCCTCCTGTCAGTCATCTGGGACACGTGACAGGTCCCAGATGACTGCGTGGCCAATCACGATGCGCAGCGCGGCATGCGCAGTGGGTGCCCGGCTGTGAAGCCACAGCCGGGCACCCACAGTTGCAATGCCAGTGCCGCCGAGCTGAGGGGGAGACGAGCGGAGCTTCGTTCCCCTGCATCGCTGGACCCTGGAACCGGCAAGTGTCCGATTATTAAAAGTCAGCAGCAGCAGTATTTGTAGCTGCTGACTTAAAAAAATTTTTTTTCAGATGGAAACTCCTCTTTAACAAACTGATATTAGGAGCATGCTCTTAAGGCCCGCTTCACACTGCTGCGGTGCGGGAGATCGCATATGATTCGCACCGCACTGCAGTTCAAATCATATGCGATCTCTGTGCGATGCAAATTCAGCCATACAGATAGTATGGCTGAATTCGCATCGCATTCGGCCCAAAATCGAACAGGACCCTTTTTTTCGGTCCGCAGCAGAATCGGATCGCATGGTGTTCTCACCATGCGATCCGATTCCTGTCCGAGTATGCAGATCGCACTGCGATATGCGAGCTGCTATGGGGGTGTCATTAACATTTCATTGACACTCCCAGCAGCTCGCATAGGGCAGTGTGAACTGCCAGCGGGAGACATGCGGTGCGGGAACCCGCAGTAGATTTGCAGCGTTCCCGCACCGCAGCAGTGTGAAGCGGGCCTAAAGGGAGTGCTCCTAATCTCAGCTCGTTACCTGTATAGAAGACACCTGGGAGGCAGAAATCTTGCTTATTGATAGGGGATCAATTACTTATTTGACTCATTAAAATAGAAATTTATAACTTTTTTGAAATGCCTTTTTTCCTGGATATTTTTGTTGTTATTCTGTCTCTCACTGTTAAAATAAAACTACCATTAAAATTACAGACTGATCATTTCTTTGTCAGATGGCAAACATACAAAATCAGCAGGGGATCAAATACTTTTTACCCTCATTGTATGTATGTGGAAAGTCAGTTTTCTCAAACAAGTTTTTGTTATGTGTACATTTGTAGAATAGTGGATGTAGGTACAGCGGGTGCCTGGTATGTACTAGTTTATGTCTTAATACTGTGAGCTGACAGGTCACAGCGAGGTTACAGAAAGCTGGCAGCCAATGCAAGGTAAAAATGTTACTTAATAGAACTGTAAGCAATAGCCACCAATCACAGACCAAATATTAATAGTGAAATAACACTTAGGTGAGTTAGTTCATTAGATTGCATTGAGCTATAATAATACATAACTGCTTTATGTAAAAAAAAACAAGAAAAACAAAAGAGACCTGGGAGGGTCTTTCCTTAGGCCCCTTTCACACTGGGGCGTTTTTCAGGCGCTACAGCGCTAAAAATAGCGCCTGTAAAAATCCGGCCCCATTCACTCCAGTGTGAAAGCCGGAGTGCTTTCACAGTGGTGCAGTGCGCTAGCAGGATGGTCAAAAAAGTCCTGCTAGCAGCATCTTTGGAGCGGTGAATTCACCGCTCCTACCCATTGAAATCAATGGGACACTGCGGTAATACCGCGGCAATATTGAAGCAAAGCGCCGCCGCAGCGGTGCTTTGCGGGGGGGTTTTAACCCTTTTTCGGACGATAGCGGGGGTTAAAACCGCACCACTGGCGGCCGAATACTACGGCAAAAACAACGGTAAAGCAGCCCTAAATATAGCGCTGTTTTACCGCCGACGCCGCTCCCGCCCCAGTGTGAAAGGGGCCTTAGATTTGCATTCTATACAACACCTGAGTTTATTCCATGAGTCATGTCCATTTTTCTGTTTCCTTCCCCCATTCCTCCAACACCTTTAAACACTATTTTTAATAGAATAAAAAGAAAACGAAACAGTAAAGTTAGCCCAATTTTTTGGGGTTTAATGTGAAAGATGATGTTACGCCGCGAGTATCGTGATCTATCTTCTAAGCAAAAAAATTGCGATTCTTATTTTAGCCAGAATCGTGCAGCTCTAGTTTTTATTCATACTAAACACAGTTATGCCGCATACACACGATCCGAAAATCGTACGGAAAATACCGCATTCGAATCAATCGTACGATAATCGGATCGTTCGTACAGAGCTTTCGCGAGCCGATCAGGACAGTTCATCCGATATTATTCTATCGGACATGCACGGAAGTTTTTTTCGTACGATGCCAGATCGTACAATTTTCGTTTAATCAGTACAGCTATCGTTCGAAAATGCAATACAAATGCATTACAGCAGATGACATCACTTCCAAATTTTTTTTCTGTCGTGCGGGAATTTTCGTGACTTTAGTAAACTCATGAGATTCGACGTGAGATTAGCATGCAATAAAAAACGGACGATCATTCGTCCGATAATCTCATCGTGTGTATGGGGCATAAGTGATCTAGGAGGCCATTAACTCCTGAGCCATTTGCCACACATTTGCAGAAGCACATAAACAATAACATTTTTGTTATTTTTAGGCCCCCCTGATTTGAATCAGTTGGGTAAAAAACATGTGATGTTGCCTCAGTACATTCTATGGCACACCAAGCGACAGCACAAACGTGAGAATATAAAATGAAAATGTCATTGTTTTTGTTCCTAATCTGACAGGTGGGAGGGTGCGTCCATCCAGCCGCTGCCTCCTCATACACCGACATAGGCTACACACATGCAGCATCTGGCGGCTGAAGCTGCATAAACTCAGCCTATTCATAGTTTACCAGCTTTACATGCTGTGGTCTATATGAGGCCTATATACTTACATTTTTTTCTGAGGCCTTATTCACACGGGGTGTCCAATACCATAGCCTGTGCAGGGCCACGTTAACCTGGTGTTGCGTGCATCCCTGTGCAAAAGTCCTATTCATGTCTATATTGACACAGCCACCATTTCCCAATATAACAATCCATGCAGGTGTCTGTCCCCAAACTCCTGCTCTCTGCATTTGGGGGACCAGCACAGATGTCATATTGGGACACTGCGAGTCTGTCCCTGCAGCCAGTGTGTCTCAATAGAACTGCCTGTACAGGGATGCACGCAATGTGGCCGGTTGTTTTTGCACTGAAGCCACTAGGGGACGCGGCTCTGCACTGAAGCCACTAGGGGACGCGGCTCTGCACTGAAGCCACTAGGGGACGCGGCTCTGCACTGAAGCCACTAGGGGACGCGGCTCTGCACTGAAGCCACTAGGGGACGCGGCTCTGCACTGATCACCTCCTCCATCATAGGGATGAGCTCTCAAACACTGAGCACAGAGCTACTGCATCAGGGGAGAGAGCGTACATGTGAGGCAGTCCACATCAGAGGAACAGCTCACTCCTCTGATGGTGGAGGTGATCCGTAACAGCTAGGCCACTTATAGCATTATCCTGGGAGTATTTCAGTCATACTTCATGAGGTACATAAATGGCCTACACCTATAGCAAGGATATTATTCCGCTTTAAGTGAAATTACACTGTATCTGAGCACCACAAAAAATAAATGTTTAATTTATTTTTAATATTTAAAGCAAACTCCTCCATCTAACCATGTCTCCATGCATTATTTTGCTTATAAATCACTTTGAAAAATAGCACCCTAGGATTTCTGGCCATGGCCATCTTGAGTAAGGGCAGATGATTCATGTAGCATTTACTTCCTGGAATCTATCTGCCCTTAACTCACGCATGAAGATAGGAGGGTGTGCCCAGCTGCATAAACCCCCTCCTCCCATCCTGAAGACTCCTGGGATGTATGGCATCATTTGCCTAGGCCTGGAAACCAGAAAGTACCTGAAAGCAGGGGTTCACACAAAAATTGAACATCCGCTTTTCAGAACCCTCCCAGTGTCACATTTGGCACCTTTCAGGGGGGAGGGGGTGCAGATACCTGTCTAAGACA
This sequence comes from Lithobates sylvaticus, assembly GCA_028564925.1. Classification (NCBI taxonomy): domain Eukaryota; kingdom Metazoa; phylum Chordata; class Amphibia; order Anura; family Ranidae; genus Lithobates; species Lithobates sylvaticus. Next base: position 54,914,628 of record CM053035.1, read on the forward strand.
GGTATTTGCACCCACTTCTGGTCATAGACTCCCACTGGAGTCTACGCCTCTTCCTGTCCCGCCGCGCTGTCTGCTGGGACACACACGGTCCCAGAGACAGCACGGAGCATTCTGAATGTGCTGCGTGACTCGCACATGCGCAGTAGGGAACCGGGAAGTGAAGCCGCAAGGCTTAATTTCCTGATTCCCATACCGAAAATGGTGTCTGCGGCATCTGAGGACCGAGGGACGGTTCGGCCTCGGGTGCCAACATCACTGGACCCTGTGACAGGCAAGTGTCCTTATTTTAAAAGTCAGCAGCTGCAGTATTTGTAGCTGCTGACTTTTAAAAATGTTTTTTTCGCGGGACTCCCTCTTGAAGAAATGAAAAAAAAAAAAACACAACAAAAAAACTAATGATTAGGAACATTCTTAACCACTTCCGGACCACCGCATGCCGATATACGTCCTTACTTTGAAGAGGGATATCTTTGTTATGGCAGCAGCTAGCTACCATAACCCTGGTATCCTCTTTTTCGGTGGGTGGTCCAGCTTTCCGATAATAGAGGTCTCTGCGGCGGAGGCGATCGTATCCTTGTCCTTCCTGGGTATGGAGACAAGTGAGGGGAATAGGGGCCCCCACCCGTATCCATACCATTGCCAGGCGGAAGCTTCCGCCCATAGCTCTTAAAAGGAACTTTTTTTTTTTTCAAAATGACTTTTTTTTTTTTTTATTGCATTTTAGTGTAAATATGAGATCTGAGGTCTTTTTGACCGCAGATCTCATATTTAAGAGGTCCTGTCATGCTTTTTTTTCTATTACAAGGATTGTTTACATTCCTTGTAATAGGAATAAAAGTGAATTTTCTTTTTTTTAAAAGAACAAAATAAAAAACGGTAAAATAAATAAGAAAAAAAAAAAAAAAAATTTTTAAACGCACCCCGCCCTAATGTGCAGAAGCGACGCATATATGAGTAGCGCCCGCATATAAAAAACGGTGTTCAAACCACACATGTGAGGTATCGCTGCGATCGGTAGAGCGAGAGCAATAATTCTAGCCCTAGACCTCCTCTAACTCAAAACATGCAACCTGTAGATATGTTTGTCACCATTCCACGAGCGGGCGCAATTTTGAAGCGTGACATGTTGGATATCAATTTACTCGGCGTATCATCTTTCACAATATAAAAAAAAGTTAACTAACTTTACTGATGTCTTATTTTTTAATTAAAAAAAGTGTATTTCTTCCAAAAAAAAGTGGGCGCCGTAAGACCGCTGCGCAAATACGGTGTGACAGAAAGTATTGCGGTGACAGCCATTTTATTCTCTAGGGTGTTAGAAAAAAACATTGTCCACTGAGGAAGCCATCATTGGCAAAACATGTTGGGAATGAATATTTATACGTGACCACGTTTTCTTCTTCTTTGGGCCACCAGCAACCCAACACCTGTATTGTATATGCTCTACTATTGATTTTAACCAATTCTTTATATTTGGTTGTTGTTTTTTTCTTGTATTTTGTCTTGTCTTTTTGTACTAATAAAAAAGAAATTATATTTTTACTTAATTTGTTACGTCTCAGTTGTTGATAGCACCATTTTAATCCCATTTTAATCCCAATTTACCTTTTTCGTTTACTGGGAGGAGGTGCATGACATCATAGAGTCACATAGAGTCATAGACTATATTTTCTAAAATGGAAAATGTTGAATGAAATTCTACTTGTGTATGGCAAGCTTAAAATGACTGTAAAGCTACTTTCACACTGAGGCGCTTTGCAGGCGCTATAGTGCTAAAAAAGCACCTGCAAAGCGCACTGAAAGAGACGCTCAATTCACTCCAATGTAAAAGCCTGAGGGCTTTCACACTGTAGCGGTGCGCTTGCAGGGCGGTCAAAAAAGTCCTGCAAGCCAAAGCGCTGCTGCAGGTTAAAACCGCCCCACTAGCGGCCGAATAGCGCCTCTAAAACAACGGTAAAGCACCGCTAAATATAGCGGCGCTTTACCGCCGGCGCCCGCCTTCCCCAGTGTGAAAGTAGCCTAAGGGTATTTTTTTTTTTTTTTTTTTAAAACAAACATGTCATACTTACCTCCACTGTGCAGCTCGTTTTGCACAGAGTGGCCCCGAACCTGCTCTTCTGAGGTCCCCCGGCGGCTCTCGTTGCTCCTCCCCACATCTGATAACCCCCTCAGAGAAACTCTTCCCCGAGGGGGGTTACCTTGCAGGCGCACTCCCGAGTCCAAAATTTGCGTCTATAGACACACAATGTCAGACTCGGCCCCGCCCCCCGAGCCCACATCATTGGATTTGATTGACAGCAGAGGGAGCCACCGGCTGCGCTGCTATCAATCTATCCAATCAAGAGCCAGGAGCCCGTGGAGAAGGAGCCAGTGCGTCCCCGCTGACTGAATGAAGGGGTTCAGGTAAGTAAAATGGGGGGGGCTAGGGGGCCAGTGACTGCCAGGTGTTTCTTCACCTTAATGCATAGGATGCATTAAGGTGAATAAACACAAACCTTTAAAAACCCTTTAAGGCTGGGTTCACACTATTGCGAATTGGATGCAGGATCTTCAGCTCTCTATGGAGCCGGTTCACATATCTCCGATGCGGCTCAGATGTGGCTCCGGTGCGAATTTGCAAAGGAACGCTGTGTGTCTTTTGGTCCGTTTCAGGTTCGAATTCAGCCCAAAAATCAGGCTGAAATCGGACCTGAAACGGTGAACCAGGACGCACAGGACCCCCCGCTGGGAGCCGCATCGGCGTCCAGTGAGAACCGAGCCTTAGACAGTAAAAGTAAAGATGCGGAACTGTTTGGTTTTCTTAGGAATAAAAAAAAATAAACTTTATAGGTTGCTAGGGGCAACAGCTGTAGAGTGTGGTATCATTTGTCACATGGGGGAAATGGCTGTAGTGTCATTGGTTACTAGGGGAAATGGCCGTAGTGTCTAGTGTCATTGGTTACTAGGGGCAACGGCTGTAGTGTGTGGTGTCATTGGTTACTAGGGGCAATGGCTGTAGTGTGTGGTGTCATTGGTTACTAGGGGCAACAGCTGTACAGTGTGGTGTCATTGGTTACTAGGGGCAACGGCTGTAGTGTTTGGTGTCATTCTTGGTTGCTTGGAGCAACGGCTGTAGTGTCTGTGTCATTGGTTACTAGGGGCAACAGCTACAGAGTGTGGCGTCGTTGGTTGCTAGGAGCAACAGCTGCAGTGTGACTGGAGGAGCTGGTGAGCCCTCATTCATTGCCTGGGGTTCAGCTCCATGACATCATTACCAGCACTCACTTATTAATAGAGCTCGGGGTGACTGGCCTGCACTGTGTGAGAGAAGGAATGGACCACAGTCAGAACTCTGAACATTGTACTGATAAGGAACCGCCTGACCAACCCGTCCGGTACTTACCGATACCGGCATCACTCGGGACACACCATACTGGACCGCGAAACAGCCGATAGTTCTCGCGTAGGTAGTAATTTGTGGTGACGCGCATGCCCCGTTGACACATAGAAGAGCCGAGCATTGGGGGCGCATGCGCACTTGTGTTATGTTATTACTGATTGCTGACAGGATGTTGGGCTGTGGTTATGTACAGCGGTTATATTTTCAGGAAGGCTTTGAAGGTCCGGCTTACTGTTGGACTTTTGAATGTCATTGTAGCATTTGAAGAGACCAGGATTCTCTACATTCAGTGAGGGCTTTTGTCTGCCACACAGTTTCTTTTGAAATGGCAGACATGGATGTCTGTTAGTATGAAGGAAAACTGACATGGCCTAATAAAGAATGAAAAACGTATGCATTCAAAAATACATAATGGTAAACTTACTAACTTTTTGTATTGCCTTTTTTTATACTAGTGTTGCAATATTAAATATAATAAACTGAATTCAGGGCCTATGCACAGCACTGCTGTTCAGCATAGCTCCCAACTGTCCCTGATTTCCAGGGACTGTCCCTGATTTGGAACAAAGTCCCTCTTTCCTCCTCATTTGTACCTCATTTTGGTCTGGTTTATAGAGTTGTATATAAAATGCACTTTTTATCCTTCAAAAAGTGTTTCTCAGTGCTAAGGTCCCTTTCACACGGGGTGAATGCGCTCAGCGAACTCCGCTAGCTCAACGGTAGATCGCACCGTTGAGCTCCACTGAGCCGACGGATGACAGGTCCATTTCTGCTCACTGTTCAGGGAGGGACCTGTCAGAGGAGCTCCGCTGGTATCTATAGGGAGATCAGACGAAAATAGACAGCATGTCCGTTTTCATCAGATCCCCATCCGATCCAATTCGCCATACGTCTGTTTTGAGTGGATGGGATGGCAGGCGGGTGTCAGCGGACGCATCCCTGCTGACATCCGCCTGCCCATAGCAGACATTCCAACCTGCAAAAACTAATTTCAGGGAGGTTTTGCGCCGCCACTGAAACCCCCCCCCCCCCCCCAATTAAATGCAGCCTTACCATGCCCATAATCCCAGCCTCACCATGCCCATAATCACAGCCTCACCGTGTCCAAAATCACCGCCTTACAGTGCCCATAATTGCAGCCTCACCATGCCCAAAATTGCAGCCTCGCCATGCCCAAAATTGCAGCCTCACCATGTCAATAATTGCAGCCTCACCATGCCCAAAATTGCAGCCTCACCATGCCCAAAATTGCAGCCTCACCGTGCCAATAATTGCAGCCTCGCTGTGCCAATAATTGCAGCATTACTGTGCCCATAATCGCAGCCTTACCCCTGCCCATAATCGCAGCCTTACCGTGCCCATAATCGCAGCCTCACTACTGTCAGTGCCTGGATTACACACAGCAGGCATCCCCCGCTGTGTCTCAAAATTCAGTGTGAAAACTTTGGCAGCGCTGTGACAAAAGTCCCGCCCTCCTCCTAGACCAACTCATGTGATAGACGCAGTGTTCTGTCTATCACACAAGCTGGTCTAGGAGGAGGGCGAGACTTTTGTCACAGCGCGGCCAAAGTTTTTTACACTCAGATCCGACCACTATGTGTGACTGACAGGGGGGAGAAGAGACAGAGCAGCCCAAGCGGCCATATTCCATTCGGCCGCTCGGGCTGCTCTGTCTGTGGCTCAGTGACAGGCACAGCCGGAAGATCGCCCGGCACTAGCTGGGGGATCGGGAGCCTGCACCGAAATGCGCAAGACTCCCGCGACTCGCGGGAGAGTTGAGATGTCTGTCATAGGAGTCAATGGGTGGCCCGCTTGGATCCGCCTGCAAAATGGACAGGCGGATCGGAGCGGGCTTATCGCGTAAAAGGTGCCTAACCCTTTCATCTAATTTCTAAATTGCTGCATTTTAATGGTACAAAAACACTTGTGGGTTCAACTAATCATTTTTTTTGTTTAATTCTCCTTTACCTGCAGTATTTGTAGCTGCTGACTTAAAAAAAAAAAATTGAGATGGAACTCCGCTTTAAATCACAAATTGGGAGCAGCTGTTGTGTCCATGCAGCTGCTACATGCATGGGACTGCCTGCATGTGGATGCATGGAACATCTGTGCAAGGAAAACACAGCCCTCATCCAGGCTTATGTTGTAGTATGCCCATGTGAATGAGGCCTTATGCAAATGCATTTTGTGTAGCGCAGCACACCTGGTTAGTGAGAACAGACTCTAAAGCCTCGTATACACAATCAGATTTTCGGACGACCTTTCTTCTGTTTTTGTTGCATGCTAGTCTCATGTCGAAAGTGAAGAGGTTACTCACCATATGGAAATTCTCAGAATGCAACTTCAGAAGTGATGTAATGTGTTGAATAGTTTTGTATGTGTTCTTTCGTTTCTGATCATGCATAGTCTTGCTCTTACGATTTTTTCTTACGTAAACCGTACTAATTAAATGAAAATTGGACATTGAGTTCACGTACGTCAAAAATGTTATAGTCTGCACATCCAGGTTTTGTCGTACGAATCGGTTGTCAAAGGCACCATACAAACAATCCGAAAATCGGCAGATCGTTCGTCGGATGAAATTTTACTTCCGATTTTCGTATCGTGTGTACGAGCCTTAAAAGCAGACCTTCACCCATTTCAGAAAAATCCTCTCTCCTCCCCCTCCCTCTTAAGCCACTTTCACAGGGGCAGACTCCATTATGATCAGCAGGGGATCTGTCCTCTGATCCCTTGATGATCAGAGCTGAGTAGACAGATGACAGGTCCATGTCTGCTCTGTTTATGCAGAGCGGACACGGACAGAGCCCGCTCTGCTCTATGGACCAGCAAGTGTAAATGGACTCCACCGTCTGTTTAGGCTAGATTCACACTTGTCAGGGTGGTTGCAGCTGTGGGACTACATCTGTTGCCGCAGCCGTAACTACCTGCACTGCTGCCCAGGACATGCGTGGGGATACTATTAAAGAAGAACTCCAGGTTTTCACACAATTTACATATTTATTTTGGGCCAAGCTGACCCAAACAAACTATGTCCCTCACTAACCTGTGAGGCCGCTGGATGTGCGGTAAAAACTGTATGTGGCTGTGGCTCCTCTCCCTTCCTCTCTGTTGCCCCCCTCCTCTCTGTCAGCCCCCCTCCTCTCTGTTGGCTCCCCTCCTCTCTGTTGCCCCCTCCTCTCTGTCAGCCCCCCCTCTTCTGTTGGCCCCCTCCTCTCTGTTGGCTCCCCTCCTCTCTGTGGCCCCCCTCCTCTCTGTCAGCCCCCCCCCCTCCTCCATGTTGCCAGGTGCTCTCCTCTGGCTGACTAAAGAAGGGACACAGAGGTGAGGTTGAAAGCAGAGCCCCTGCGTTCCCTGCTGCTCTTTTGAAAAGTGTGCAGAGATCGCAGTGTAAGACAAGCTTGTAAAGTACGTTTTTGTGATCTTAGTATGTCAGGATCTCAAAGGGTTATTCTCATCATTCCCCCCTACACCATACATACAGTCCCCCTCCCCCACCATACACTATATATATATATATATACACACACATACAGTTCTCCACCCCCCCATACACCATCCATATATACAGTCCTTCCCTCCCCCATATACCACCCATACAGTCCCCCCCATATACCATCCACATATACAGCCCCCCCATACACCATTCATGTACCATCCATATATACAGTCCCCCCCCATATAATATGCATACATACAGTCCTTACCCCCCCCTCATACAATATGCATACATACAGTCCTCACCCCCTCCCCATACAATATGCATACACACAGTCCTCACCCCCCCATACGATATGCATACATACAGTCCTCACTCCCCCCATATAATATGCATACATACTTAGGCTCATGTAGCATGCACAGCTTAACTATCCTCAGCCAATGCCTTACAGGAGGACTCCCCTGTCCCCTATACTACACCAGGAGACCTCCCCCCAACCCCCAAAATTACACTGGGAGGCTCCCCATCAAACATTACACACTACATATTAGAGCTGCACAATCAATCGTTAAAAAAAATCGTGATCTCGATTCAACCCCCCTGACAATCTCTATTGCAGAGTTTGCCGATTCTTCTCAAGTGGAGAGACATATCTGCTCACTCAGCTGGCAAAAGAAAAAATATGGGCAGTCTGCCAAGTTTTTAACATGAAACATTGTAACTAACTCTTCCTTCTTAGATCAAAGGGATAAACTTCTGTGTATAAAGAAAAAATCCAGGCAGTCTGCCAAGTTTTTAACAACATGTAAATGCAGAAAGTTTAACCACTTAAAGTCTAAATCTTTTTCTGACACTTGTTTCTTAAAGTGGGGTGCCCCTTAAATATTTTTTTTAAAAATCAGCAGCTACAAATACTGCAGCTGCTGACTTTTAATAATCGGACACTTACCTGTTCCAGGGTCCAGCGATGCAAGGGAACAAAGCCCCCCCCTCGTTCCCCGATCCGCTCGCGGCGCCGGCATTCTTACTGTGGGCACCCGGCTGTGGCTTCATAGCCGGGCACCCTCTGTGCATGCGCGAGCGGCGCCACGCGCCGTGATACGCCGCACAGTCATCTGGGACCTGTCACGTGTCCCAGATGACTGACTGCGCCGAGGGGAAGTGATGCCAGTGCCCGGGTACTGAAGGATGCAGACCTATTTGCCCAGCGGTCTTTCAAACGCAATTTTTTGGGTAAAAATACACTTCAATGAATAAAAAAAAAAAAAACGAAACAGTAAAGTTAGCCCAATTTTTTTTTTGTTTTAATGTGTGAAAAAAGATGTTACGCCGCAAGAATTGTAAGAGAATCGTGATCTATCTTCTCAGCAAAAAAATAGCGATTCTCATTTTAGCCAGAATCGTGCAGCTCTACTACATATACACTATATTGTACATTACACACGCCTGCACTATATACACAATATTGTACAATACACACGCCTGCACTATAGGGTCTGGGACCCTTACATTTTAATATCTTTATAAATGATATAGGGTCTGGGATCAAAAGTAACATTTCTGTCTTTGCAGATGACACCAAGCTATGCAGTGGAATAACGTCCTTACAGGATGTCTCCAATTTACCATCCGACCTCAATGCGGTGACTATGTGGCAGATGAGGTTTAATGTTGATAAATGTAAAGTTATGCACTTGGGGGCTAAGAATATGCATGCATCATACATACTAGGGGGAGTACAACTGGGGGGATCCATAGTGGAGAAGGATCTGGGGGTTTTGGTAGATCATAAGCTCAATAATGGCATGCAATGCCAAGCTGCGGTTTCCAAAGCGAGCAAAGTCCTTTCTTGTATTAAGAGAGGTATGGACTCCAGAGAGAGAGATATCATTTTGCCCCTGTTCAAATCTTTAGTAAAACCTCATCTGGAATATGCAGTTCAGTTTTGGGCACCAGTTCTCAAAAAGGATATTGGGGAACTGGAGAAAGTGCAGAGAAGGGCAACCAAACTGATAAAAGGCATGGAGGAGCTCAGCTATGAGGAGAGATTAGAGGAACTGAATTTATTCACTCTTGATAAGAGAAGATTAAGGGGGGATATGATCAACATGTACAAATATATAAGGGGTCCATATAGTGAACTTGGTGTTGAGTTATTCATTTTACAGTCAACAAAGAGGACAATGGGGGCACTCTTTACGTCTAGAGGAAAAGAGATTTCATCTCCAAATACGGAAAGGTTTCTTCACAGTAAGCCCCCGTACACACGGTCGGACAAAGTTGTCGGAAAATCTGATCGTTCTGAACGTGGTGACGTTCGTTGCGTACTACGGAACTACGTAGAGGCTAGTAGCCAATAGCTTTGGTCTCGTAATTTGATCCAAGCATGCGTGGCACTTTGTCCGTCGGAATTCCCTACACACGATCGGAAAAAGTCCGATCGGATTTTGTTGTTGGAAAATTTGAGATCCTGCTAGAGCCCACACCTGATCGTTTTTTCCGACAACATAATCCGATCTGACTTTTTCCATCGGAATATCCGACTGCGTGTACGGGGCATAAGAGCTGTGAAAATGTGGAATAGACTCCCTGCAGAGGTGGTTCTGGCCAGCTCAGTAGATTGCTTTAAGAAAGGTCTGGATACTTTCCTAAATGTACATAATATAACTGGGTACTGACATTTATAGGTAAAGTTGATCCGGGGAAAATCTGATTGCCTCTTGGGGGATCAGGAAGGAAATTTTCCCCTGCTGTAGCAAATTTGATCATGATCTGCTGGGGTTTTTCGCCTTCTTCTGGATCAACTGTGGGTATAGAATTGGGTATTTTTTTTTTTTTTTGGTGGTTGAACTGGATGGACTTGTGTCTTTTTCAACCTGACTAACTATATATGCAATTGGCTACACCCACTGTTCACCGCTGCGTGTGACGCATTGCTACTCCCCTAGGGCACACAGAGATATACCACCCAGGTATTTTACAATCTCATAGTGTATGCTACAAAAAAAATGCCAAGCCCCACTGAAGTGTTCGGGTTTGGCTCAAAGAAAAGGTGGCAACCCTAGTCAGGGCACATTATACAAATGCAATAGCAACTTGGCAGATTCTGCAGACAAAAATAGAACTAGGCAGACAGCAATACAGAAAAGGGCCTTTAAGCTGAATGCAGAAATCTGTATTTCGTAGCAACTGGTGTCTCATATAGCAACAACTCACAATATCCCACTGTAGATCCTCAAGCTTAGCTCACAGCTACCTGCAGAATCTCCAAGCTTCACTCACAGCTACCCCCTGTATTCTTCAAGCTGCACCCACAGCTACCCACTGAATCCCTCAAGCTTTACTCACAGCTACCCGCTGTACTTCTCTTCAAGCTTCACTTACAGCTACCCATTGTACTCCTTCAAGCTTTATTCACAGCTACCCGCTGTACTTCGCGGATGAGTTCTCTCCTGAAGCTTTCCCAGCTACTTCACAGTCCTTGGCTGATGAAGAATCTCCTCTGGTACTCCTTCAGATCTCCATCCCTTTACACCTGCCTCCAACAACAAGAGTGATTGTCTCTCTGGCAACTTCTCCTTTGCCTCCTGGCAGTGATCAGGCTCCCCTCAAGCTGAGCTCCTTTGCATGGGGTTAGGCCCCAGGCTTCAGGCCTACACTTCTGCTGCTGCTCCAAACACATCCACCCAGGCCACAGCCCGGTGGAAAGAATCCCGATCACCTGACTCTCTCTCCTGTTTAAAAGAAGGGTGCTACACCAGGAACACAGGAGAAGCTACAGCAGCGGCGCTTGGCGATGTATTCTATCAATAAATACAAAGCTTCGTCTGATCGACTGAGTCAGAGGTCACTGAAAGTGACCTTTTCCCTGCATTTCAGTGGATACAGCAGTCCATTCAAATGAATGTGCTGCTGTGCAGAAGCAGTGCAGCCACAAGAAAACCACACAAGTGTGAACCTAGCCTTACACCCGATTTCCTTCCAATCCACCTAGACGTAGGGGGGGGGGGGGGGGCGGGAGGGGTGGCAGATCCCATTCCTTTTTTTTTTTTTTCAGGGAACCAGGTCAGATTAGAGGTAGGTTACACTACTGCAGAAAAAAATACTTTTTTTTTTATCCATCCACTGCACCTGGGGATATCTACATCACGCATCCCAAGAGGCAGTTTGTGACATCTCCCATGACACGGTGTGGGTCTGCACATGCGTGGGGGATTTGGCACATGCACAAGGGAATACAGCACATACACAGAAATGCCATGGGTCTGTGAGACCTGACAGAGGTCTAAACATGCACCAGATCTTGTTTCAAGATGGAGGCAGAGTATCAGAGTGGCAGATAGAGAACTTTGCCTGCAAGAAGTGAATGTAAAGCCATACTATTTCTTAGTTTTGTATAGAGCAGAGGTCTCCAATCTTTTAATTACTGTACTAGGGCCATGTCATATATTCTACAAATAGCTGTGGGCTGAAAATTCATATCAAAGTCCCCATTATATCAAGGACTGAGTCCCCCCTTACATCAGGCTTCCCATCAAAGTCCCCTTCCTTACATCAGGGTCTTCATCAGATTCCTCTTGTACAGCAGGGTTCTCATCAGAGTCCCCCCTTACATCAGGGTCCCAATCAGAGCCCCTTCCCATGCTAAATCATGAATGAACTGTGATTAACCACAATTTTTTGGAAAGCCGAGTTTAATTTCACTTTCCACACCCAGGCCTGATTACTGACAGACCTGTTGAATCAAGAAATCACATAAATAGAAGCTGTCTGACAAAGTGAAGCACGTTAACAGATCACAAAAAGCCACACATCATTCCACAATCTAAAAAAATTCTAGAACAGATTAGAAACAACGTAATGTACATGTATTGGTCTAGGGAGGATTTCTAAGGCTTTGAAACTCCAGTGAACCACGGGGAGAGCCATTATCCACAAATGGGGATAACTTAGAACAGTGGTAAACCTTCCCAGGAGTGGTCAGCCTACAAAAATGACCCCAAGAGCATGACGATGACTCATCCAGGAGGTCATAAAAGAACCCAGAACAACATCTAAAGAACGGCAGGCCTCACTTGCCTCAAGTAAGATCAGTGTTCATGATTCAACAATAAGAAAGAGACTGGGGAAAAAATGGCATCCATGGGAGAGTTCCAAGGCCAAAGCCACTGCTGACCAAAAAGAACACAAAGGCAAAAATCAAAAATCAAAACATCTTGATTATCCCTAAGACTTTTAGGCAAATATTCTGTGGACTGATGAGACAAAAACTTCACTTTTTGGAAGATGTGCGGGATACACACATCTGGCATAAAACGAATACAGCATTTCATAACAAGAACATCATACCAACAGTCAGACATGGTGGTGGTAGCATGATGGTCTGCTTTGCAGCTTCAGGACCTGGACGACTTACCATAACTGATGGAACCATGAGCTCTACCAGAAAATCCTAAAGTAGAATGTCCGGCTATCAGTTCGTGACCTCAAGCTCTAGTGCACTTGGGTTATGCAGCAGGACAATGATCTGAAACACAACAGCAAGTCCACCTCCCAAATTATTCAAACAAAGCAAAATTTAGGTTTTGGAGTGGCCTAGTTAAAGCCCGGACTTAAACCCAATTGAGATGCTGTATCATGACCTAACACAGGCCATTCAAGCATACTTGCCAACAGTCCCGATTTTCCTGGGACAATCCCGATTTTGGGACCCTTGTTCCGATCGGAGCTCGTCCCGATTAATTTCCCGGGATTTTGCCTTTGTCCCGGGAAAATCGGGAATGTTTTAGGAAAAAACGGCCGGCAGGCTACAAAAAGATGTCTGCCGCTACCGTCACAAGGATTATTTCCCCTTGTGTTCAGTGGAGAGGGGAGTGGCAGCCAATCAGCTTCTCCCCTCTCCACTGAACACACACATGGGAAAGCCGGGAACTGTAGCTGCCGTGCTGCTGGGGGACAAATCGCTCTGTAAGGAGGGCTCTGCTGCTGCTGCCAGGGACACTGAAGTAAGGAGGGCTCTGTTGCTTGGTGACACAGATTGCTCTGTAAGGAGAGCTCCACTGCTGCAAGCCACTGGGGACACTGAAGTAAGACGGGCTTTGTTGCTGTGGGACACAGATCTGTAAGGAGGGCTCCGCTGCTGGGGGACACCGGATGTAAAGGAGGGCTCCACTGCCAGGGACACCAGATGTAAAGGAGGGCTCCCCTGCTGGGGACACCAGATGTAAAAGGAGTGCTCCACTGCCAGGAACACCAAATTTAAAGGATGGCTCCGCTGTCGGGGACACCAGATGTAAAGGAGGGCTCTGCTGCCAGGGACACCAGATGTAAAGGAGGGCTCCGCTGCCAGGGACACAGATCTGTAAGGAGGGCCTCTGCTTCTGGGGGCACCTGATGTAAGGACGGACTCTGTTGGGGGCACCTGATGTAAGGACGGACTCTGCTAGGGGCACCTGATGTAAAGACGGACTCTGCTGGGGGCACCTGATGAAAGGACGGACTCTGCTGGGGGCACCTGATGAAAGGACGGACTCTGCTGGGGGCACCTGATGTAAGGACGGACTCTGCTGGGGGCACCTGATGTAAGGACAGACTCTGAACACTTAAGCCCCATACACACGGTCGGACTTTTTCATCAATTTGGTCCGATCGGACAAGGTTGTTGAAAAATCAGACCGTGTGTATGCACCATCGGACAGTGTTCGTCGGTTTGTCCGTCGGACAAAGTCTTATCTCCTGCTGGAAAGATTTCCCGTCAACCCGGTCCGATCACACCAAATCCGAGCGTGTGTACGCTTGTCCGACGGACAAAGTGCTACGCATGCTCAGAAGAAATTCTGTGACGGAAGCGCTCGGTCAGGTAAAACTACCTTTCCTAATCGACACAGCACATTCGTCACGCTGCAATGTTAAAATGTCTTTAATGCAGCGCATTCTCTTTTTCTTTACAATGCAACAAGAATGACATCTTTTAGCTGCTCCTATTCACCCGCACTTCTCACAAACTTACTTCTTTATTACTTTGCAGCATTTATACACTACATGTTTATTTTTACTCAGATCGTAATACAATCTTTCTTATTTTTTTACCCAGATTTTTTTTTTTTGGGGGGGAATACATATTTGAAGGAGATTTTTTTTTTTTTTTGGAGGGGGTTTGTATGTCTCAACTTAGCAAAACCACATTATTAACATTTGTATTTCTTGCTTACATTTACTAGGAGTTTGTTGGTTGTTGGTGCCCCTTGTTAATTCTAGGATTAGTGAAATGTACCTGCCTACTCAAAGAAAAACTGTCATTGTAGAAAAGTAAAACACAATAGTCAATGATTATTTCAAATCAAAAAAACCTTTATTTAGGTCTCAGCAACAGACCAAAGAGGAACGCAGCCATGGTGAAACTTGGGGAATTTGCAAAGCCTTGGACACCCATGGCAACCATCATTTTACAGACTTAAACAATTGGGGGCATGAAGACTACCTATCTAAATAATAAGGGAGCGCAATCTGGTCCTGAAGTCCAAAACATCCGGAACTGCAGCAGATGCCATCTAGGTCCCCAGGCTCTGGTACTACGAGAGGCTCCATCTTCTCTCAGACCAGACTGAGTCCAGGTTGTCACTCTCTTGTCTTCCTTGTACGCTTCCTTCCACGCCGTGGTGCTGGTGCTGGTGGGGTGGCAGAAGGAGGAGGAGGAGGCGGAGCAAGGTCACTCTCGCAAACATGTGTGAGGGGAGTCATCTCCCCAGCCATCCCCTCATTTAGTATTTTGAGGATGACCTCCTCACACATGCTGCGTTGCCCCGCCTCCATACCCGTAAATTTACTTGTAACCAAGGAGGCAAAGGCCTCCTCGTAGGTGGGTGTGGCATAGAGGGAGGCTGAGGCATCTTTTATCAGCTGGAGCGCTGACTCTCCCACCTCCCCCATGTTTTTCGCCCTTCTGTAGGGAAGGCGGAGGGGAGAGACTTGGGAGACAGTCAGGCTCCTACGCCTACCCCCCTGTTGGCTGCCACTACCCCCTGCCTCCTCCTGACTGCCACCTTCCACAGCCACCTCCTGGCTGAGGTCTTCCTGTGTCTGAAAAAGGGACATAGTTTCAGTTATTTGTTCATCAAACACACACAATTCTCATCTAGTGACTGTTGCAAAATGTTTTCAAATACAAAACCATACAATTCTCAGCCCTGCAGTTTAGATTCTTCCCAAAAATGTCTCCCACACCACTGTCTGTTGATATGTCAATCACGTTAGGAAATAAGCAATTGGGGATCCTGAATTAACTGAACATCATTCATTATTCAACAAACTGGTTCCAAAACTACTATACCTGGAACAAGCTGGGCACCTGCACATATTCCTGACTGGAAGGCCCAGGTTGGTCCTCGGAATCCTCATCAAGGGTGGCGTGCGTGGAAGGACGCGTGCAAGGAAGAGTCGAGAGTGACTTCCTGACAGTAGCCTGGTCTTTGAGAAAGTGGAGCCTGTCATAGTACCAGAGCGTGGGGACATGGACATCAGCTGCTGCAGCTCCAGATGCTTGTGACTTCAGGACCTTATTGCGCTCCCGGAAATAGGTAGTCTTCATGTTGGTGATCTTCACTTTTAAGTTTGCGACGGTTGCCATGGGCAGGGTAGGCTTTACAAATGCCACCAGTTTCAGCAGGGCTGCGTACCTCTTTGGTCTGTTGCTATAATCCCTGTGTTTTGCCTGCCATAAGAGGGGGAATTGCCGGTATTTATCAATGAAGTGTGGGAGAAAGCTCACGTTGTAGAAGGCATCCATCACCTCTGCAAGACACAACGCCACACAAAACAATATAAATAATGTCAGCCTAAACTCTCCTAATCTTCTCCATAAAGAAGCCTCAAGTTCTAATCAGTCTAGGCTAGTTATGTACCAACGTCAAATTGTACCTTCGTTTGTAGCGATCGTCTCGTGCGTGAGCTTTCTCTCCCCTCGTCTCCCAGATCGTGGCTACGACACAGGCGTGTGACGTTTTATATACACTGCGCATGCTTCAAACTCCGCCCGCCCCTGACGATCTTTCTCGTCTATTCCCCACCCCTTCTCTTTACGGCGTAGTGGGGAGAGCACATGGCGGGGACACAGCAGGTGCGCCACAAATATCCCACCAACGAGGAGGAGGACGAGGAAAGTCCGGAGGCAGAAACGTCCCGATCCCGGAACCTGAAATTCAAGGCCTCCAATATGTCATTTGGAGAAATGTTGGAGATGGTGGACATATTAAAGAGGAGCGACTATGATGGGAAGTATGGGCCTTACCTCAACCCCAATGTCCGCAAGGCCAAGATCATGTCTAAAGTTGTGAGAAGGCTGTACAATAATTTTGGGGTACAACGATCCAAGGAGCAACTCAGGAAACGCTGGTCAGACCTGAAACTGAGGGAGGCCGATCAGTACAGAAAGATCAAGAGAATTCTTCAAAAAAGTAAGTAGTTGTGTTTTGTGTTTGATTTCTTGCTTGCATACTGCTCCATTGTGTTTTGATTTTTACCAAGTTGTACATTCCAAAATGGCCACTTTCAGGTTCGTCTGTGCATTCGATCGTACTCAGCCTCGATCTTTCTGCCACTGTCATGGTCGTGTGTGTGTGCATTCGATCGTACGCAACCTCGATCGTTCGGCCACTTATAATACGATGTTTGGTGTTTTTTTTGGGGAAAGGAAGTTTGTTCTCACTAGAAATGTCATCAAGAATGTAAAGCCAATTTATTCAATGTAAAGGAGAGGTCACTCAGTAGCTGTTTACCCATCTGGACTCTAGAGCACTAGTGCTGGGACACCCAAACCCCCTTTTTATTATGCTTTTCCACACATGTGCTCCAGTGGATACTAGAGGGGGGTCTCCATCACACAAACTTCTACCAAAAAGCTAGTCAGTTTAGCACCTTTACAAAGTGACTTCATTCATGTAGTTGACATTTGTAACTGGCCAAACTAAAATAGTGTCCGTCACTTTCAAGCAATGTTTGTCATTTCCTATTTCTGCCCTCAATAGCTTGTGTTGCTAAATCTTCCTTTTGGACATTCTCATAGGGGAGCGAAAACTTGGGCCGTCTGAGGAAACCCCCAAACCAACACCTACCAAAAAAGGGGAAAGAGCAGAAGCAGAGGAGGAGGAGGAGGAGGAAGGAGAGATCATCGAACTTGGAGAAATTGTCACCACAACAGGTGAGTGTGGGAGAACACAGCTACTGGTAAGCTAATCCATGTATGGCTGCCTCATTTCCAACACCCCATTTTTGTTTGTTTGTGGTTTTTAGGTGACGTGGATGTTGTGGAAGAAAAATCGCACTTTACCACAGAGAGTGCCCACGTACTCATCGGAGAGATAATGGTCTGCAATAGAGATCTAGATTACATAAAGCAAAACATCAATGATGTTCAACAAAAATTGAAGAACATCATTGATATTTTAGGAAAAATATGAAAACGCACCAAGTAATTAACACACATTTGTGCCAGCTTCAGAACACATTTGCAACTTAAAAACTGTCTGAAATTTGGAACATGCACACATTGTGTCCACATGTGCTAGCTCCCACCATGGTGGATGAATGGCAACGTTTTTTTGGGGGTGCAAACACTTTACGAACTACGAAAGTGGTTGTGGTGAAGGGGTTGCACCCCCAAAAAACGTCCATTCATCCCCATGATGGAAAATGGCACTTTTGAAGCTTCTAGGCATGTGTTTTACCATCTAATGACCATTTTCAGTCCCAAATTGTGTGCATGTTCCAAATTTCCACTTTTCGGGGGTGACCCCCCCATGTGATGAAGGCAAGATCAAACACACTTTGAACATATAGTCATGTCTGATCTTGTCTTCACTTTACAAAGTTGAACTTTCCAAGTTCCTAGGTTCTGTTTTGCTCCATGCCTGGTTTTACCAATTGCGGAATGTTTGTAAACAATGTTGTAAATAACCAAGATGTTGTCAGTTTTGGCGTGAAGATTGTAAACGCACTTGGGAATGTTTTCCTAGTAAACTTTTATTTTTCTAAATGTGTGGCTTCCTTATTTAAAAAACACAATGCATTATGTATGTAAAATGAAAAGGATATGGGGGGCAATGGGTGTTATTTACTAAAGGCAAATCCACTTTGCACTCCAATTTTCTTTCCCGGGGAACTTTTTCAATGCACTTGTAGAGCATAGCGGATTTGACTTATGTAAATGACACCCACAGTGCTTTGTACGAAAACACGAGCACAGCATTTTGGAGAATACACACATGTCAGACCTGGTGATGAAAAGGAGTATTTTGGGTGTCAGTTATGCAGTACAAACCTTCTCTAGACCAAAGATTAGGTAGCAAACACACAACATGAGAATAATCTTTTTGGGAAGAAGAGACTGTTACCTCCTTTTGCCCAGAAAGTGCATTCCCACTGTCGAAGGCAAAGGGAAAAAATGTCAAAGTAAAATAAGCTAAAAAGAAGACTGAAATGACATGAAATCATAGGTTGGTTAAAATATCAGATTTATTAAAAAATGCCTCTCACACATCGTCAGGCAGAGCAATGGCCCCCCTACCCACAAAGTACTGCATATATTGGTCCCGGACCACACGGGCATTTAGAGGGGGCAAGCCTGGACGTGCCACTCGAAGGGCTGTGAGTTCGGCATTTGGAGGGCCCTCCACATCTGGGCCAACGGGCACCACATAGTTCCTGTTATGTCTTTTGAGGAAGTTGTGCAATATGCAACAGGCAAGAACTATGTGGTTCAGTTTGTATTCCGCCAAGTTAAATGCCGTCAGGAACAGGCGGAAGCGGCTGGCCAGGATGCCAAAAGCGTTCTCCACAACTCTTCTGGCTCTGGACAGCCTGTAGTTGAAGACCCTCTGGTCCGGGGTGAGGGTCCTCATCGGGAACGGCCTCATCACATGGGGAGTCAACGCAAACGCTTCATCTGCGACAAAGACGAAGGGGAGTCCTTCGGCATTCTCCTCTGGAGGTGGCAAGCACAGACTGCCACTTTGGAGACGCCAGTAGAACTCCGTGTGCGTAATGGCCCCACCATCCGATATCCGGCCGTTCATCCCCACGTCCACATACATAAACTCGTATGTTGCCGACACCACCGCCAACATCACTACACTATTAAACCCTTTATAATTATAATAGTAGGACCCCGAGTTGGGCGGTGGGACGATGCGGACGTGTTTCCCATCAATTGCCCCTCCGCAGTTAGGAAAGTCCCAACGGCTGGCAAAGTGGGAGGCCACAGTCTGCCATTCCTGTGGCGTGGAAGGGAACTGTGGAGTGAAACAAGAAAAAAAAATTAGTCACTTTGCACCTAAACATTGCAAGCAGATTAGACAATCAACATCTTGGAACAAGAGCATTGTCTAAAATTGGAGGCTGGAAAGTATTTGCACAGAAAAGTAGAGGCTCCCCTTCACAGATTACTCACCCCCCCATCAATCCCCCCACTTCTGATGGGCCATTGGCAATAACTAGGGGTTTTGGGGGGGGGGGGTGGTGGACAGCTAACCCTCTGCACTTCATTGATTGGCAAATGGCTCAATAATGTGGGCTAGTTTGGCCAGACCCTCTGTACTTAACACTATTGGCAGGCCACAGGAAAGATCAAATAACATTTCAACCCCCCCCCCCCCCCCCCAAAAAAGGCAGGCACAGTGTGACATTATTAAATTACCAAGCAAGCTAATAGGAGGGAAAGAAGACAAAAAAATAGGAAATGGAATGTATGGAGGCAGTCCCTTGCACTACATGCTTTGCTGAATTCATCCCTAAAGATGCGCACTATAAAGAGGTAGGTATATAGTGTGTATGGACCTTGGGAAAGCCAGCAGATAAAGGATTGGTACCATCTGACAGAGCAGTTGGGGGAGGGGGTTCCTAATGAGTTTGCCCCCCCCCCACAAAAAAACAACAAAAAAAGGGGCTCTACATGAAGTAAACCACACAGCAAACATTTGTGCATATTTTAGGGGGTGTTTTGGGGCAAACAATACTATGCAGCAGACAAAAGACATTGCTTAAGTGACTAGGCCATAGGTGTCTATTGGGGCAGAAGAGCATGCTGGTGAGGTAAGTGAAGGGAAAAATGCATGAAGGAGAAAAGGGGCACAGCATATTAGAACATATTGCAATCATGGTAATTAGGGAAGGAGGTCAAAAATACAAGTCATTAGCAAACAGAGCATACATAGAAGGGAATAGTAAAGTAGAAATGTTACCTTAATATAGTCCTCCTGCAGGACCTGAATGATGGCAGAACAGGTCTCTGGAATAATGATTCCCAGGGCCTGGGGAGAGATACCTGAAGAGAACTTCAAATCCTGAAGACTTCTCCCTGTCGCCAAGTACCTCAACGTGGCAACAAGCCTCTGCTCCGGAGTAATGGCTTGTCTCATGCAGGTATCCTGCCGGCTGATAAAGGGGGTCAGCAAAGCCAAAAGACGGTGAAAATCGGGGTCCGTCATCCTGAGAAAGTTCCTGAAATCATCAGGATTATTCTCCCGGATCTCACGAAGCAAAGGCATGTGCGAGAACTGGTCACGCTGAAGCAACCAATTCTTGGTCCACATACTCCTCGTCACTCTGTTCATGGACGGGTCTTGGGTCAAAGCTAAAAGCCCGACACCAATTCCGCGTACAGCACGAACTCGGCGACGAGTACGCACGGGAAACATCGCTCAGAAGGTCACAAAAGGTCGGCTGGTCAGAACGGACAAACAGAAAGCACCGATAAACAGCAAGGCCTGAAAGAACGAAGTGAATACCAGCAACGAGCAGACAATAAGCAGTGCAAATCAAAGCGTCCTATATCAAGATATAGGCCGCAATGACCAACAAATGCGAACTGACTACACGCACTAATAAACAGATACGCACGACAAGCACAAACTGAAGAGCAGTAACGATCTGAGTCAGAAAACTTAGAAGCGCGAATCTTAAGTCACCAAACTTCCACTAACTCTCGATAAACACGGGATCAGCAGAAGGAGCCCAACGGGTGCCTGACGTGGTGCTGAAATTCCCTTTTGTAATCTCGTGGACGACGACTTACGTCACGACGTTCTTCCGGACCGGATATTCCGACAACGTAGTCCGACCGTGTGTACGCAACGCCAACATCGGACAAAGTACGTCGGACAAAGTCCGACTGACCTGGTCCGCGGATTGTCCGAGCGTGTGTATGGGGCTTTATATATATTTATGGTCTAGAGCCCTACGGACGACAAGAGTAACGATGACACATAGGACTAACACAAAACTCACCAACATGAAATAGACCTGAAAGTGTGCCTTGGTCTACCGTATGGTACACCAAAATAAGGGGGCATACCCTAGATAAGGAATGATAAGAAGTAGTTTATGGAATAATGTGGAATGAGTATTCAGTCTGGGGTAAGAATACTTGGAAGAAGCTTTTAAAAGGGGAGGGTGGGTGGGTATCACGCACAGGAAACCGACAAAGACCGGCGGCCTTTGGGCTGCTTAAATACCCTCCGGGCTCCTCCCATAACTTCAGGCCGGTACCCGGCCTTCCAATTTATGGTCTAGAGCCCTACGGACGACAAGAGTAACGATGACACATAGAACTAACACAAAACTCACCAACATGAAATAGACCTGAAAGTGTGCCTTGGTCTACCGTATGGTACGCCAAAATAAGGGGGCAAAACCTTCAGGTAGGGGATAATAATTAATTAAAGGTAAATGTGACTGAGTAGTTGGGCAAAGGCCTGAGCCCTCTCCAACTGTGGGTTAGGTATGTAGCGAGAAGCAGGCCGACTTCCACCGACCTAGTTTCTCGATCACATGGTCCGGAACCCTCTATCTTGGGGCCGACGTGGCCGCCCCGACCCGGAATGAATGCCCGGAGTATTGGCTGGGGTCCAATTGAAGATTACCGAGAAGGTCCCGGACATGTACCACGAACTGCGACGAGTTCGAGGGGTTTAACTGGAAAGGGTAAAGCGGACTGGACCCTGGGCGGTCGGATAGCAGTGCCGTCGAGCGGTTCAACACGGCAGCTGGGCACCAGTTGTTGTGGGTCCGGCACAGTGAATATCTATTCCGGAACCTCGCTGCTGAGTTCTAGACATCGCCAAGTGAAGAACGTAGCGATCCTGGTGGCGGCAGAGATTACTTTATGCAAGACTGGACCGGCTGGGTGGCTGCGAGTAAACCCGCTGGGCCGTAGGAACCCATAAACGCCATGTGTATCGCAGCCTGCAAGAAGGTGCTGAGGAGGAGACCAAAGGGGGACCTATCCAGGACGTCAGACATCCCCTTAAGACCTCCACAGTGATAGGCAGCCGCTTCGGGCTGACTGGCGGCTGGAGCTTCTGAACTCCACGCAGTAGAGCCCTCACGGCATGGAAGGAGAACACCGAAGACCTAGCGGGGTCTCGAAGTGACCAGTAGTGCTGCACCCCGGCCACGTACTGACGTTTCGCGCTGTGTGACAGTGCCAGGTGAGAATGGCAATAAGCGATAAACGCCAGAACCTAATCGACGCTGGAAGATTCACGGGCGTTGGGGCAGGAACTTATCAAAACGCCCCCAGGCCGTCTGGCAGGCCCGACAGGTGTTGCGGGCGAGCGAAGCGTTGACGAAGTTAGTAGCTGACTGCAAACGTGGGGCTAGTCCAGGGTCAGTTGTGACCAATCCGGGATAGAGGCTGAGAGATGGTAGGCTCCTGGCATCTGTTCAAAGAAAGGAACAAGGTTAAACGGGAGAGTGCGTCCGCTGCTGAGTTGAGCTTCCCTGGAACGAATGAGCAGTAAACATTGAATTGATGTTGTAGGGATAGCTGGACCAGTCCGCGGAGGAAGGACATGACGGGCCTGGATTTAGACCTGCCCTTGCTGATGATCTCGGCTGTGGCTTGATTGTCTGTCGTAAAGCCACCGTCCATCCAGACCAATGGTGACCCCATAGGTGAGCGGCTGCTACGACGGGGAACAGCTAAAAGAGGGCTGACGTGGTAGTAAAGCCTGGTGTGGCTAGTGCCTAAGGAGGCCAAGGGGCGGCGAACCACAAATGGCCAAAAATGGCGGCGCATCCTGTGGATGCCGCCGCATCGGTCACCACTTGAGGTGACTGCGTGGACACGACTGGGATGAACCGGGACACAACGTTCCAATTACTAAGAAAGTGTTCCCACATGGCCAGATCTGCCCTGGCTGCTGAATCCAGCCTGACGACCTGATTAGGGTCCTGAGTGTAGGACAGGAAGACCGGCAACCGGGACACGCAGGAGCGGCCCTGGGGGATGATCCTCGTAGCAAAATTCGACATCCCGAAGAGAGACTGAAGTTGCTTCTGAGTACATCCCCCACCCGGGTGAACACTCGCAGAACCGTCCTGAAACGGCCCCAACTTATCTGCGGGAAGGCTGGCCTGCATGGCAGGCGTGTCAAGGTCGATGCCCAAGAACGTGATCTTGTGCGCCAGGCCGTCCACCTTGCGTTCCGCTATGGGGACGTTCAGATTGTCGAAAACCGTCCTCAACTTTCCAAGGTCCCCTTGGGGAGCCCCGGGTGGTTCTATCAGAAGGAAGTCATCCAAATAATGGACGACCTTGTGGCACTGTGCCTCGTAGAGAAGGATCCACGCCAGGGTCTCCGTGAACTATCAAATAACCGAAGACTACTCTTAGACCCGAAGGTCAATTTGGTTGCGAAATAATATCGCTCCCTCCACTTGATGCCGTGCCAGCACCACAGGGAAGGATGTATGGGCAGTAGCTTGAAGGCGTCAGATATGTCCGCCTTCGAGAGCCAAGCACCTACCCCTGCCCTGAGTATGGCCTGGGTAGCCATATCTACCGAAGCGTACTTCAGTGAGAACTCCTCGGAGGGAATGAGCGAGTTGAGACAGGGAACGACGGAAGAATGAGGCGCTGACAGATCATACGCCAGACGTTTATTATTTTTTTTTTTTTTTTCCGAAAATTTCCCCGTACAAGCCCGATAGGGCTAACCCTCCAGATACTAAAGGGAGACTGACTGAACGGGCCTATCATAAAGTACCGATCCAACTGCGTCTGAAAAAGGACGTCGATAGCTGGCTCATCTGTTGCTGCTGAGCGCAGGTTCGGACATTCGTGGGTGGTGTGGGGCGGGGTGATGAGCCCGATGTGAAACTCATCGGTGAGACCTCGGGTGAGGTAGCTGGCGAGTGACGGAGTGGGATGTGAGGTCAAGTAGACATCGAGCCAAGGACATTGACCTGGCTTAGTCACGGTTTCATCTGCTTGGGGGTGCGCCCTCTGGCATAGGGTGCAAACGTGCAAGAGCCGGCACTGGCTGAATTGCAGGAGCCGTAGTTGAAGTTGTTGCAAATGGCGGCTCCCCCAACCATCTGCCCCGGACAACCCCCCTTGTCCACCTTCTGCCCTTGCACCGGTGCCTGCTGAGCCTGACTCGAGCTGGCAGAGGCCGTGCTAGTTATCGGGTGAACAGGGCTATGTTGGCACACCAGACCGCGGTGTGGGATGCTGACTGACAAACAGCACATAGCGGGGACCGTAGACTCGCAAAGTGGCAGCAGAACAACTCGGCGTCACTACCCTCCAGTCCGTTGTCCAATGGAACTGTAAGAATCTGTCCGCGGCTTTGGCCGAGAAGGACCGACGATAATCGTAGAAGGCTGAGCCACCGTATTTGTGACCCAGGTCTACGATTAAATGGAGGTAGAGGTCCAGTTCCTCCCGCCTGCCCGGGGAGGCTGAGCACCGTACGTCCCTGAACATGCCGAAAGCGAGTGTGAACTCGGGCGCCGTGAGCTTTCTGTTGAGCCTGGCTCCTTCGCCTTCGAAACCACCGAGACGTCGCCCCAGGCGTAGGCCTTGTTCTCGGCCAAGTCATGGACCGAGATCGTGAGTGAGGCCAGGTTAACGTCTCTGCCCTCTAAAACGTCCTTCCTTACGCTGGGTGGCACCAGGTGGGAAGGGTGAACGGTAGTCGTGGCAAGCTCACTACCTGCGGCCGGTGCACTGATGGCTGGGACCACCGCAGGGTCCGGAACCGTGGCAGCCGGGCTAGTCTCTAGACGAGACACCCTGTCCTGGACCTCAACGATTGAGGAAGACAGGGAGGACACGAGGGTGTGTAGCTGAGCGACGGCGGCTGAAATCGATTCCAGAGACGCCTGCTGGCTGCTGGGGCTTGGTGCGGCCGGTGGTGGGAAGAGGAGCCTGAATAGCTCCGCCTTCCTGGCCGTGGACGAGAAGGGTATCCCTCTGCGTCTCCGCTCGGCGGACAGCCTGGGAATTGTCCATGCCCTAAGGGACTGGACACTGCCAGCCTCGGAGGCTGATGCCGGAGAAAGCGGGGTGGTGAGGTCATCGCTGCCGACTGATGACATGGCGGCTGCCAAGACCCGTTACTTAGTAGACTGGTCACGTGTCTGCAGGCTGGGCCTATAAAGAGGTGACAAGCAATGAGTTTGAATGTGTCACCTCTGATCTACGTACCTGCCATGAGAAAGCAGGAGCCCCTCGTGCCCCTGCGTTTTTTTTTTTTTTTTTTTTTTTTACCTGCTGGAACCCTGATCAAGCTGGTGCAGGTGGACCTACTGAATCCGACTGACCTGAGAGAGTGTGAGAGAAAGTACCTATTTAAGAGCCTAACTGCTGCCGTCCAGAGCGACGGAACCCAACGTAGATGATAACAACAGGCGATAGTGACTTAAGTCGACTGCCGAGACCGCTGTGGGATCAAATGACAGATGACAACACTAATGACTGACTTGACATGTTGCCTTAACTGAACGAACTTCCCGTGACAGGGCCCGGCCTGTTCGTACCGTATGGGGGGTGCCTGAGAGCCGGACTCTGGAGCACGTACAGGAATGAGGCAACCGTGAAACGAGGCTAACTGCCTGGGTATTGCTGAGGCCGAACTGTGACATCCAGCTGCCACCGGGTCCGACTCCAAGCTCCCCTTTTTTTTTTTTTTTTTTTTTTTCCTTTTTTAAGGGCACGCCGGCGCGAATTCGTACAGGCAGGTGACCAATTAACGTCGGGGCGTGGTAAGGTGACACAGAAATGATATAACATGACAAGGACAAGAGTCAAAGTTTTTTTTTTTTTTTTTTTTTTGCGACTCCGCCCCTGGCGCATGTATTGAAATGAGGCCGAGCCTAGGGCACGCCGACACGAATTAAGTGCGAAGAAGTGACTTCATTCACGCCGGGCGTGGTAAGGTGACAGAAATGAGATACCATGACAGGGGCAGGAATCAGGAATGTACGCAAACCAGTGATGCGATTCCGCCCTTGGCGCATGTATTGAAATGAGGCCGTGCCTAGGGCACGCCGACACGAATTAAGTGCGAAGAAGTGACTTCATTCACGCCGGGCGTGGTAAGGTGACAGAAATGAGATACCATGACAGGGGCAGGAATCAGGAATGTACGCAAACCAGTGATGCGATTCCGCCCTTGGCGCATGTATTGAAATGAGGCCGTGCCTAGGGCACGCCGACACGAATTTAGTGCGAAGAAGTGACTACATTCATGCCGGGCGTGGTAAGGTGACAGAAATGAGATACCATGACAGGGGCAAGAATCAGGAATGTACGCAACCAGTGATGTGATTCCGCCCTTGGCGCATGTATAGAAATGAGGCCGGGCCTGGGGCACGCCGACACGAATTAGTGCGGGGAAGTGACTGCATTCATGCCGGACGTGGTAAGGTGACAGAAATGATATACCATGACAGGGGCAAGAATCAGGAATGTACGCAACCAGTGATGCGATTCCGCCCTTGGCGCATGTATTGAAATGAGGCCGGCCTGGGGCACGCCGACCCGAATCAGTGCAAGGGAAGTGACTGCATACAAGCCGGGCGTGGTAAGGTGACCGAAATGATATACCATGACAGGGGCAAGAATCAAGATCGTACGTAACCAGTGATGTGATTCTGCCCTTGGCGCATGTATCGAAATGAGGCCGGGTAGTCGTGCATCTGGGTCGCCCCGATCGGAGCATGCATGGATGCGACCGGACCAAGATGGAAGCGATGGCATGAACACCCTGTTGCAACTGATGCGAAATGACTTAGCATGACCGAATGGCCTGATACGTTGGCCACGTTTGAAATGATGAAATGATTGTCATGCTAACACGTGAAATGTTTCGACACGGTCGAAGTGATTTGTACAATTAGTATGCCAACAGTGCTTCGGAATGTGAATAGCGATTCGGCACGCTTGCTGGCGCCACCGATTCGAATAATGGCAGGACATGAACGATACGTGTGAGTGCGAACGGCACCCGTGCATGAGTCACGTTTGAACGATTCGAAGACTGCGTAACACGACCGCGAAAGGGAACCCTTGAGTGCCGGATGCGGCATCGGTCGGAATGTAGTGGCGGGCGGCCCTGAATGTGCGTGCCGCAAGATGGCTCCCGATCGTGTACAACCAAAAACGTGCGAGTAAGTGTTTAGTTTTTTCGAGACAAGCAGCGCGTGGTTCGTGAGCTACGCAGACCACAGTTTAGTGACATGATAAGCAGTGCATGAGAACGTAAAACATGGGAGCCGAAGCCCTACCTGCGACCGCCGAACCAGACTCTTGTACGAAACTGCGACTCGGCGACACGAGTGCGACACGAAGGGACAACACGACTTACGAACACGGACGCGGGACTGCAACAAGACGAGACGGACAGACGAAAACGGAGCTCACGAACCGGCACCAACAGCGCTTGTCTCGAACGAGTCGGTCCTAGATGTCTGACGTATCAGATATCACGCACAGGAAACCGACAAAGACCGGCGGCCTTTGGGCTGCTTAAATACCCTCCGGGCTCCTCCCATAACTTCAGGCCGGTACCCGGCCTTCCAATATATACACACACACACACACACACACACACACACACACACACACACACACACACACAGTTAGTAAATAGAGTCCACCTGTGTGTAATTTAATCTCTTCTTTGAAGCCCTCAGAGGTTTGTTAGAGAACCTTAGTGAACAAACAGCATCACGAAGGCCAAGGAACACACCAGACAGGTCAGGGATAAAGTTATGGAGAAGCAGGGTTATATAGCAGGGTTAGGTTATAAAAAAATATCCCAAGCTTTGAACATCTCACGGAGCACTGTTCAATCTGAAAATGGAAAGAATATTTCACAACTGCAAACCTACCAAGACATGGCTGTCCACCTAAACTGACAGGCCGGGCAAGGAGAGCATTCATCAGAGCAGCAGCCAAGAGGCCCATAGTAACTCTGCAGTAGCTGCAGAGATCCACAGCTCAGGTGGGAGAATCTGTCCACAGGACAACTATTAGTCTTGCAATCCACAAATCTGGCCTTTATGGAAGAGTGGCAAGAAGAATGCCATTGTTTAAAGAAAGTCATAAAAAGTTCCTTTGCCGTTTGCGAGAAACCATGTGGGGGACACAGCAAACATGTGGAAGATGGTGCTCTGGTCAGAGGAGACCAAAATTGTACTTTTTGGCCTAAAAGTAAAACGCTATGTGTGGCAGAAATCTAACACTGCACATCACCCTGACCACACCATCCCCACTGTGAAACATGGTGGTGGCAGCATGTTGTGGGGATGCTTTTCTGCAGCAGGGACAGGGAAGCTAGTCAGAGTTTATGGGAATATGGATGGAGCCAAATACAGGGAAATCTTAGAAGAAAACCTGTTATTCCGTGTACACACGATCGGAAATTTGGCCAGCAAAGACTGATGAGAGCTTTTGGTCGGACAATGCAACCGTGTGTATGCTCCATTGGACTTTTGCTGGCCGAATTTCCGCCAGCAAAAGATTGAGAGCAGGTTCTCAATTTTTCGGTCAGAAAAAGTTCTGATCGGAAAATCCGTTCGTCTGTAGCAATTCCGACGCGCAAAATTCCTACGCATGCTCGGAAACAATTTGATGCATGCTCGGAAGCATTGAACTTAATTTTCTCGGCTCGTCGTAGTGTTGTACGTCACCGTGTTCTTGACGGTCAAAAGTTCAGAGAACTTTTGTATGACCGTGTGTATGCAAGCCAAGCTTGAGAGGAATTCCGCTTGTGTGTACGCGGCATGAGAGTCTGCAAAAGACTTGAAACTGGGGCAGAGGTTCACCTTCCAGCAGGACAACAATTCTAAGCATAGAGCCAGAGCTACAATGGAATGGTTTAGATCAAAGCATATTCAAGTGTTAGAATGGCCCAGTCAAACATCCAGACCTAAACCCATTGAGAATCTGTGGCAACACTTGAAAATTGCTGTGTGCAGATGCTCTCCATCCACTCTGACAGATGAGCTATTTTGCAAAGAAGAATGGGCAAACAGTTCACTCTCTAGATGTGCAAAGCTGGTAGACACTTCCTCAAAAAGACTTGCAGCTGTAATTGCAGTGAAAGGGGGTTCTACAAAGTATTGACTTGGGGCTGAATACAAATGCACCCCACACTTTTCACACATTTATTTGTTTATTTAACCACTTCCCGCACGGTCAATAGCAAATTGACGTCCGGGAAGTGGTTTCGTTATCCTGACTGGGCGTCATATGACGTCCTTCAGGATAACAGCCACCGCGCGCCCGTGGGGGCGCGCATCGCGGCGATCGGTGGAGCGGTGTGTCAGTCTGACACACCGCTACACTGATCTCGGTAAAGAGCCTCCGGCGGAGGCTCTTTACCACGTTATCAGCCGTGTCCAATCACGGCTGATCACGATGTACACAGGAAGAGCCATTGATCGGCTTTCCTCACTCGCGTCTGACAGATGCGAGTAGAGGAGAGCCGATTGGCGGCTCTCCTGACAGGGGGGGTATGCGCTGATTGTTTATCAGCGCAGCCCCCCCTCAGATGCCCACACTAGACCACCAGGGAAGCCCCCAGGACCACCAGGGAAGCCCCCAGCACCACCAGGGAAGCCCCCAGCATGTGGATGGCCAGGTACATCCCCCATGGCCATCCACATGTTAAAAAAAATTCAAAAAATATGCCAATCAGTGCCCACAGATGGGCACTGATTGGCACATCATATTTAATTAAAAAAAAGTAAAAAAAAGGGATGCCCAGCAATGCCACCCATAAGTGTCATCAGTGCCACTCATCAGCGTCCATCAGTGCCACCTATCAGTGCCCACCCATGCCCACCTATCAGTGCCCATCCATGCCACCTATCAGTGCCCATGCATGCCACCTATCAGTGGCCATGCATGCCACCTATCAGTGCCCATCCATGCCACCTATCAGTGCCACCTATATGTGTGCATCAGTGCCACCCATAAGTACCCGTCAGTGCCGCCTATGAGTGCCCATCAGTGCCACCTGAGTGCCCATCAGTGCCGCATACCAGTGCCACCTATCAATGCCCATCAATGCCACCTATCAGTGCCGCCTATCAGTGCCCATCATCAGTGTCACCTTATCGGTGCCCCCTAATTGGTGCCACCTCATCGGTGCCCATCAGTGCCGCCTTATCAGTGCCCATTAGTGCCGCCTTATCAGTGCCCGTCATTGAAGAAGAAAACGCACTTATTTACAAAAAAAATTAACAGTGACAAAGAAAAACTTGTTTTTTTGCAAAATTTTCGGTCTTTTTTTGTTTGTTGCGCAAAAAAATAAAAAATCGCAGATGTGATCAAATACCACCAAAAGAAAGCTCTATTTGTTGGAACAAAATGATAAAAAAATTGTTTGGGTACAGTGTAGCATGACCGCGCAATTGTCATTCAAATTGCGACATCGCTGAAAGCTGAAAATTGGCCTGGGCAGGAAGGTGTCTAAGTGCCTGGTATTGAAGTGGTTAATAAATTGAAAACTATTTATCATTTTCCTTCCACTTCACAATTATGTGCCACGTTGCATTGGTCTATCACCTAAAATCCCAATAAAATACATTTATATTTTTGGTTTTTGTAACATGACAAAATGTGGAAAATGTCAAGGGATATTAATACTTTTTCAAGGCACTGTGTATATATATATATATATATATATATATATATATAAATAAACACACAACGGTATCTCACAAAAGTGAGTACACCCCTCACATTTATGTAAATATTTTATGATATCTTTTCATGTGACAACACTGAAGAAATTAAACTTTGCCACAATGTAAAGTAGGGAGTGTCCAGCTTACATAACAGTGTAAATTTGCTGTCCCCTTAAAATAACTCCACACGCAGCCATTAATGTCTAAACCAACAAAAGCGAGAACACCCAGAAGTAAAAATGTCCAAATTGGGACCAATTAGCCATTTCCTCTCCCCGGTGACATGTGATTCTTATTTTTACAAGGTCTCAGGTGTGAATGGGGAGCAAGTGTGTTAAATTTGGTGTTATTGCTCTCACTCATACTGGTTACTGGAAGTTCAACACAGCAGCACAGGGGTGGCACAGTGGTGTAGTGGTTAGCACTCTCACCTAGCAGTAAGAAGGGACGCTGGTTTGAATCCCAACCACGACACTACCTGCCTGGAGTTTGCATGTACTCCCTGTGCCTGTGTGGGTTTCCTCCGGGTACTCCGGTTTCCTCCCACAATCCAAAGACATGCAGGTAGGTTAATTGGCTTCTGTCCAAAAAATTGGTCCTAGTATATGAATGGGGACCTTGGATTGTGGGCTCCTTGAGGGTAGGGACCGATGTGAGTGTGCAATGTACAGGGATAGGGACAGTTGTAGACACTCGCTCAGGTTGAATGTGATGGACTGGTGTCTTTATTCAACCTTACTAACTATGAAACCATGAAACTATGCCACCTCATGGCAAGGAACTCTGAGGATCTGAAAAAAAAATAATTGTTGCTCTACATAAAGATGGCCTAGGCTATAAGAAGATTCCCAAGACCCTGAAACTGAGCTGCAGCACAGTGGCCAAGACCATACAGTGGTTGAGTGCACGTGCTCAGCGTCATATCCAGAGGTTGCCTTTGGGAAACAGACATGTGAGTGGCAGCATTGCTACAGAGGTTGAAGGGGTGGGAGGTCAGCCTGTCAGTGCTCAGACCATACGCCGCACACTGCATCAAATTGGTCTGCATGGCTGTCGTCCCAGAAGGAAGCCTCTTCTAAAGATGATGCAAAAGAAAGCCCGCAAACAGTTTGCTGAAGACAAGCAAACTAAGGACATGGATTAATGGAACCATGTCCGGTGGTCTGATGAGACCAAGATAAACTTATTTGGTTCAGATGGTGTCAAGTGTGTGTCGCGGTAACCAGGTGAGGAGTACAAAGACAAGTGTGTCTTGCTTACAGTCAAGCATGGTGGGGGACGTGTCATGGTCTGGGGCTGCATGAGTGCTGCCGCCATGGGGAGCTACAGTTCATTGAAGGAACCATGAATGCCAACATGTACTGTGACATACTGAAGCAGAGCATGATCCCCTGCCTTCGGAGACTGGGCCACATGGCAGTATTCCAACATGATAATGACCCCAAACACACCTCCAAGACAACCACTGCCTTGCTAAAGAAGCTGAAGGTAAAGGTGACTGGTCAAGCACGTGTTTCAAAAGTGTGTTTCATTGCAGAAGAGGCATTGCACGTCTCTTCAGGAATGAAGAACCTGTCTGTTCACATTTTTATATTTCAGTCTTTAGTCTAATGTTAAGGTCTACAAGCATACCAAGTGAAGCACGATGAATTAAGTGCAGAGTTTATTTTGATACACAGGGAATAAGAACAGGTGCCTAAGTAAACCATATGTGCGACTTTCCTGACTACTCATAAAATCTCCTCATTGGGGGACATATATCAATAAATTTGCAGACACTGTTGCATTATGCAAAAGTGTGGCGGATTTGCCACAGATTTGACAACTTGTTGCAATTGGCCTTCCAAATTGTTGGAAAAGAACCAGGGCTGATCCTAGGGTCACAGATGCCTGGGTGCAGGAATATTTTTGGTGCCCCCACATGGGCGTGGTCATCTTACTAACTCCTCCCCTTTGGCAAGGGGGGGCACAGTGGCACTATTTGATGGGCACAGTGACAGCATTTTAAGTGACACTATTTGATGGGCACAGTGGCAGCATTTGATGTGGCACTTTTTGATGGGCACAGTGACAGCATTTGATGTGGCACTATTTGGTGGGCACAGTGGCGGTATTTGATGGGGCACAGTGGCGGTGTTTGATGGGGCACAGTGGCAGCGTTTGATGGGGCACAGTGGCAGCGTTTGATGGGTCACAGTGGCAGCGTTTGATGGGTCACAGTGGCAGCGTTTGATGGGCACAGTGGCTGCGTTTGATAGGCACAGTGACTGTGTTTGATGGGCACAGTGGCTGCGTTTAATGGGCACAGTGGCTGCGTTTTGATGGTACAATTTACTAGAACAGCCTGGTGGCAGAATGGACAGGGTGAGGCCGAGGGTCAATTCCGAGCCTCCAGAACAGACAGTGTCAGGCTGCAACACCAGGCTCAGGCAGCGGCAGCCAACAGCTGCTATGCTGGTGGAGTGCAGGTGGACAGCATGCTCAGCTCAGTCACTCACAGGCAGGCAACTCCCCTCCCTCTGGCTCTGAGCCACGCTGTCTGAAGAACATGGAAGAGGTGGGTGTAGTTTACTAGGCACAGAGGGCTCTGAATGCTGGGGCGGCTGCGGCCTCTGAAGTCACTGGTTGCTAGACGCTGGGCGGCAGGCGATTCTAGCAATCAGTGCAGCGCGCAGCAGAGGCAACCAGCCAGGGCAGGCATTGCAGTGTGGACAGGATGACTGGGTCTCGGGGTGGCGACGCTGGTAAGTCAAGTGAGTGCCACAGCTTCGGCGCCCCTCCTCTACAGCAGCTTGCAGCGCCGGGCGAGGTGCACACAGTACACCCACCCAGGATCAGCCCTGAAAAGAACAATAGCATGTAATGTATAGTTGCTTTTATAAACTGACAATACTATATGCATTATACCTATCTATGCAACAGGTGGCACTGTAGTATTATAGTGTATAGTTCATGTTTTCTATGATATAGCAGGATGTATTGTCTATCTATGCTCAATGCATTCATGTGTTTTCTTCCTGTCTGTCTCCATGATGATAAAAGGCATGTAATGTATTTCTCCATGAAAGTAATTGCTGAAACAAGAAGCTTCCAGCTCATAATTATTCAATAACCTGCTAATAAAAATGGCTTTTGGAAAGCATTTAAAGTGGTGTTCTGGGAAAAAAAATAATAATGAAAAGCCAGCAGCTACACACACTGCAGCTGCTGGCTTTTAATAAATGGACACTTACCTGTTTCCATCAGCTGTCGGGTGCTGCCGCCGCCATTGCGTGTAAGGTAATCCGATAGTATAGCTTTCACGCCGGGAACCCTACTGCGCATGCGTGAGGCCCTGCTCCTCTCGCCTATTAGCCCAGAGGCCGGGGGAGGAGGAGGAGGAAGCCCCGTGGTGACGTCACGGCCGCATCACGGCCGTTGCTGGACTCAAAGACAGGTATCCTGTCCCCCCTCCCCCCGAAAGGTGCCAGGGGGGGAGGAATCCGATGAGCGGAAGTTCCACTTTAGGGTGGAGCTCCGCTTTAAGAAGTCATTTTCAGATAATTGCGCCTGTGTAAATACATAAATTTTTCATTGTGCGATGCTTTGATAGTTCTGCTACAATCTAGTGCATAACTTTTGTAACAAATGTACAAAAACGGCCAGCCATTTCTAGATTGGTTTCAGACGTTTGCAAAGCAAGTGGCGTGGTGTTTGCAAGTGTTTAGCCGCAAAGCTAGAATGCATGGTGTGACATTTGGAAATACGGCACAAATGCATTTATAAATGCCCCACTCTGTGCTCAGGTGCTGCACTTGACATACTAAGGCTATGTTGTACAGAGTGGAGGTTTCAAGAGAGCAAAGCAATAAAACAGTTCCTTTAAGATAGCGTTTATCTCAGAAACCATAAAATACAGTAAGGCCTCATGCACACTGGGCGTTTACCCAGCTCTTCCTCCTGCCAGAAATCTTTTTTCCTGGCAGGAGAAAAGCAGCATAGAACACACGCCTAAAGCCATGTTTTGCAAACACGTTTAGGCATGTCAAGTGTTTGGGCGTTCATTCATTCCATTGGCCAGAATATTAATTTACCCTGGCCATTGAAATAAATGAATACACCCAACATAGTTACATAGTTAGTCAGGTTGAAAAAAAACACAAGTCCTTCTAGTTTAACCAATTAGAAAAAAATAAAAAAATCTTACAATCCCATATACATAATCCAATAAAAGCATGATTCAATTTGCTACAGCAGGGGAAAAAATTCCTTCCTGATCCCCGAGAGGAAGTCGGATATTCCCTGGATCAACTTTACATTAGTTTATAAATGTTAGTACCCTTTTATATTTTGTACATTTAGGTAAGCTACTGAGCTGGCCAGAACCACCTCTGGAGAGAGTCTATTCCACATTTTCACAGCTCTTTAGCCTCGTACACATGATCGGATTTTCCGCAGACAAAACCTCAGACTTTTGTCAGAAGGGCGTTGGCCAGGAACTTGTCTTGCATACAAACGGCAAGGAATTGTCGGCCAACAAACATGAACGTAGTGACGTACTACGTGGTTTTTCGGCTCATTAGTGCCACCATTTGGGCTCCTTCTGCTAATTTCGTGTTAGTAGAAGTTTAGTGAGTGTTGATTTGCACTCTTCATTTTGCACTTTTCATTTTGTTTCTGAACAGCCATTCGTCAACCAGCCATGTTGCGGAATCGGAGGAGATAACGTGTTATTTATTATTGGCCTTGGAGTTATTGGTTTGACCCAAGTCCAGTCCAGGAACAGGATGATTTCTTGGACCAAAAATTGGTTGCTTTATTAATCG
The DNA here is from genome assembly GCA_028564925.1 of Lithobates sylvaticus. Classification (NCBI taxonomy): domain Eukaryota; kingdom Metazoa; phylum Chordata; class Amphibia; order Anura; family Ranidae; genus Lithobates; species Lithobates sylvaticus. The sequence continues at coordinate 54,950,230 of CM053035.1, forward strand.
TGACCAATTCTGTCAAATTCTGCGGGAGCTCGAGGAGAATAATCCGGAAGGTTTTTAGGAATTATCTCCAGATGACGGACCCCTGCTTTCACCAACTCTTGGCATTGTTGACCCCCTATATTAAGAAGCGGGACACATGCATGAGGCTTTTATTTTATTTCTTGGTTGAATAGTGATTTGATTTGGTATATTTTCTAGATTTTTGGATGCATATAATGCACTTTTTGGTTAAGTTCTATTGGCAGATAGCATGTCTAATTTTATTTGTTTTCTTTTTAAATGCACAAAAAAAAAATTGTGGAGATTAATACTTGGCTATGCGTTTTACTTCAAATGACAGTTTGGGAGTAGGCAGTTACATTTTAAAAAATACAATGTAAAATTAACAAGGGACACCAACATAGTTGTATCTTTGATCTCTAATAATATTATTCTTGTTATCAGAAAAAAAAAAAAGCCTTTGAAAATTAATTTGCAATAACTCCATCAGTATCACTAGCAAAGCAGCTTCATTATTATACCATTAAAGAAGAAGAGAATGTGCGCTGCATTTCGAGATTTCATAATTTGCTGCGTCACGAATGTTAATTCTCCATTACGAACGCTAGTTTACAAGACCGACTGCTTCTGGCTCGTCCTTGCTTCCCAGCATACGTGTTTGTATTTTGGACTGACGGACATGTGTACACACGCTCGGAAAATCTGACAACAGACAGAAAATTGTAAAACCTGTTATCCAACATTTATCCGTGGAAAATCCGTCAACAATTGTCCGATGGAGCATACAAACAGTCTGATTTTCTGCCAACAGTCTGTCATCACACAATTCCCATAGGAAAATTCAAACGTGTGTACAAGGCTTTACTGTGAAGAAACCTAACATACTAAGATGCTTCAGCATTTATTTTTTTTACGAAGCGCTCCTCTCCTGAACACACAAGGGATGTTTTTTCCTGCCTCTAAACAATGTAAATACATTTGCGTGCATGGACACATAGGCTAACATGGAGGAGCATTTAGAGGCAGAACATTTTTTTTTTTTTTTTTGATGCTATGGGGTTGATTTACTAAAACTGGAGAGTGCAAAACCTGGTGCAGCTGTGCATGGTAGCCAGGGCCACCATCAGGGGGGTACAGCCCATACACTTGTAAGGGGCCCCATTGTATGGACGGGCCCGGCTGACTGGCAGGGATGTGAGAAGGTGGGTTGGGTGTATAGGAGCTCCATGGATGCTCCTGTATGTGTGCGAGTCAGAAGGTTGTTGCTCTGTCATGAGCTGACATCGGGCTCTTTGCTGCCACCTCTGGCCATTTCCTGCATGTGCACCGCTCTGCATGTGGAAGCAAGAGCTGGGACTAGGACCACCTTATAGGTAAGGGCTGTTGTGCAGGGGGAGCTGTGTGTGTGTGTCTGTGTACATGTCTTGTGTGTGTACATGTCTTGTTTGTGTACATGTCTTGTGTGTGTATATGTCTTGTGTGTGTACATGCCTGTGAGTGTGTATATGTCTTGTGTGTGTGTACATGTCTTGTTTGTGTACATGCCTGTGAGTGTGTACATATCTCTGTATGTACATGTCTGTGTGTGTACATGCCTGTGTGTGTGTACATGCATGTATATATACACATGTGAGGGGGCTCAAAGCGTACAGGTGTTAGGGGGGCGAGAGCATACAGGTGTGAGGGGGGCTCAGAGCATACAGGTGTGAGGGGGGCTCAGAGCATACAGGTGTGAGGGGGCCGACAGCATACAGGTGTGAGGGGGGCGACAGCATACAGGTGTGAGGGGGGCGACAGCATACAGGTGTGAGGGGGGCGACAGCATACAGGTGTGAGGGGCTCAGAGCATACAGGTGTGAGGGGGACTCAGAGCATACAGGTGTGAGGGGGGCTGAGGCACTGAAGGACCTGGTGGGACGGCAAGTGGGCGGGACCCTGGGGAATGTTGGTGGTCAGGCTGGGGGGGGCCAGGCTTAAAGCTGTATAAGGGGCCCTGCAATTTCTGATGGCTGCCCTGATGGTAGCCAATCAGCTTCTAACTTCAACTTGTTCAGTTAAGCTGTGACAATAAAGCCTGGTAGGCGATTGATTTCTATGTAGTAAATTTCATCCTCTGTGTCCATGAGGTCTAACTTTTTAAGTGGTTGTAAAGGGTGAAGGTTTTTTACCCTTATGGATTCTATGCACATAGCAAGGGGGAGGGACCAGAAACAACATTGAGGGACTTGGGAAGAGGAGGATCAAGGATTCTCTGTGCAAAACCATTGCACAGAGCAGGTAAGTCTGATGTGTTCATTATTTTAAAGCAAAAACAAGCAAAACCTTTAGAACCACTTTAAGGTTCTTCAGTTCCTTTTCCACCACAGGAAGGTTTATTCAACAGACAATATCAGTTCTATTTATAAGTGTTCAATATTTGCATAAAGAGGACAAAGCGACGTTTGCCTTAAGCTCCACTTTCTATCAAATACTGAGCTTCCTTTCAGAGTTCCTCACAAAGGGCTTCTCTGGGTACAGGCAGTGGCGGCTGGTGCTCAAAATTTTTGGGGGGGGCGCAAACAAACAGCCTCACTGTGCCATCAAACGCTGCCACTGTGCCCATTAAACGCTGCCACTGTGCCCATCAAACGCTGCCACTGTGCCCCAAGTGCTGCCACTGTGCCCATCAAACGCTGCCACTGTGCCCATCAAACGCTGCCACTGTGCCCCAAGTGCTGCCACTGTGCCCCAAGTTCTGCCACTGTGCCCCAAGTTCTGCCACTGTGCCCCTTAAGTGCTGCCACTGTGCCCCTTAAGTGCTGCCACTGTGCCCCAAGTTCTGCCATTGTGCCCCAAGTTCTGCCATTGTGCCCCTTAAGTGCTGCCATTGTGCCCCTTAAGTGCTGCCATTGTGCCAAGTTCTGCCACTGTGCCCCTTAAGTGCTGCCATTGTGCCCCAAGTTCTGCCATTGTGCCCCTTAAGTGCTGCCATTGTGCCCCTTAAGTGCTGCCATTGTGCCCCTTAAGTGCTGCCATTGTGCCCCAAGTTCTGCCATTGTGCCCCTTAAGTGCTGCCATTGTGCCCCTTAAGTGCTGCCATTGTGCCCCTTAAGTGCTGCCACTGTGCCCCCTGCCTGCCCTCTGCACTTACCTTGTCCCGGTGTGCAGCTGGTGACGGCGTCAGGCGACGAGCGGTGTCTCCGTCGGATGTCTTCTCCCGCGCTCCTCCTGTCTTCTTCTGCTGTGATTGGACGCTAGGTGATTGGACGCCTAGCGTCCAATCACAGCGCCTGTGACTTCAGCCAATCAGATGACAGGTAACAGACCTGGCAACCTGATTGGCTGAGAGGCGGGTCTGTGTTAGGGAAGCGATGTATTCGCTTCCCTAACACAATACTGTGTAATCAGCGAACGCACAGCCGTGCGCCCGCTGTTTACACTTAGGGAAGCCTATTAGAGCACACCGCTCTAATAGGGTCCCCTATTAGAGCTTACAGCTCTAATAGGGGCGCTTCCAGCAACACCCCCCCCCACTGTAATTCAGATGCCCGGCGCCCGATCAGGGGCCGGACACCTGAATAGGGGGCGGCAGCGGTGACAATAGATAGATTCATGCAATGCATGAATCTATCTATTGGTGATAGAGCGGTGCAGGAGAGGGGGGGCGGCGCTCCTGCGCCCTCTATGCACGCACCGCCACTGGGTACAGGGGCTTCCCAACACCGACAGTGAGGGGATCCTTCTCTTCAGGTGATCAAATACCAAATTCCCCCACGCTTTCAACCAGTAAAGCAGGGATATGCAATTAGCGGCTGTTGCAGAACTACAACTCCCATGAGGCATAGCAAGACTGTGACAGCCACAAGCATGACACCCAGAGGCAGAGGCATGAAGGAACTTGTAGTTTTGCAACAGCTGGAGGTCCACTAATTGCATACCCCTGCTGTAAAGCATTGCAGAATCAAAACCTATAATGTCCCTTACAAACAGGTCCCTGTACCAGCCTCAAACTTCTCTACTGCAGGGCCCCTTTTTGTTGCAGATTGTGCTATATAGAGCACATCTGCATCCGAAAATGCCTGTTGGAATCTCATAAGAGTTCTGAATCAAAATTAGGCACAGGCTCTGCTAAGATTGTGCCTGGTGCCTGTGGCAGAGGACAAATTGGTCCCAATCTGGGCTCCCCCCCTAGTGCCAGTAGTAAACAACCATGCGACTGCTTTGTTTACAACTAAATAGTGGAAGTGATTTAACAATTGTAGGATCTCTGTATTACTTCCTAGCACTGCGAACCCCACCTCCCCAAAAAGTATTTTATTGCCAGACAGTAACATAAAATTAAATGTTATGCCAACTCCTCCTCTCAAAAGTACAGCTGCCAAATGTTTTACAAATTAGTAAAACGTGTAGAAATGTCCTTTTTAAAAGAAGATTCACTTGGAAAAGAGTGTCTTATGCTTTCTAAGACTCTAAAACAGTAAAATGCCCAACCAGACATGAACATGCTCTCGACCTGTTATTGACAAATGGTGATCAAGTGTCCAATGTTGAAGCAGGAGAAAATTTGGGTTCTAGTGATCACTGATGTTTATGGTTTGACATTAGAGCCAAAACTACACATTTTCATACAAAAACGACATTCTTAGATTTTAAGAGGCAGAATTTGGTGAATTTGGGGAATTTCTAAAAATGTATTGAGAAAGGTAACACTACTTTCATAGAAAAAAAAAACAAAGCAAATAAAATAAAATAAACAATATAGCATATATACAGTAATTGCTACACAAACCATATTGATTGATGTTATTAGAAAATATCTTTCTTTTGTAAACTGCAGCCACTGTCATTTTCTGTAAAAATTCAATGCAATATTGCAACCTACAGGCATTCTATATACAGCTGGTGTACAGAGCACCTCCAGAAATGTAATTTCCTACTTGGGTGAAGATGCTTAGGTATACTGATCACAAGAAAAAATTAAACTACGGGATCACAAAAATGAAAACTGGTACAATATGTATGTATGTTGAGGGAGGTCTTGATTTAGCAACTCATTTAAACAATTACTTGTGCTCTGTCTACTCAGAAGTAGATGTTATTACCTCTTAACACCAGCTCTTTAAGAGGTTTCTGATGCCGGGAGGTGGGGTGGGGTTTCTTATCATATGACTACCGTGATTGGCTTGGTCACAGTGGTCACATGATCGGAAAAGTCCTGTTTGCAAGTAGAGATCAGGAGCCTTCTATTAGCCACCTGGAGCATGCAGGGGGCGCGCTCTGGACATCTGTTTATATTTCTAGTACGCATTTATGCGGCCACTGGGCGTAAGGACCCACCCACCAAGAGGCCACATATATGTGTACTATCTGGGTGAAGGGGTTAATGAAAATTAGTTAAAGTGAAAGTCCACCATAACACTAAAATCCCTGCATCTACAGACATCCACAATCTAACATTAATCTATCTAATGCCGCGTACACACGATCGGAATTCTCGTCGGAAAAGCCTCGGATGTTTTTTCCAACGGAATTCCAACGGAATTCCGCTCAAGCTTGTGTTGCCTGCACACGCTCACACCAAATTCTGACCGTCAAGAACGCGGTGACGTACCATACTACGACGAGCCACGAAAATTAAGTTCAATGCTTCCGAGCATGGGTCAAATTGTTTCTGAGCATGCGTCGGAATTTTGCGCGTCGGAATTGCCACAGACGATCAGAATTTCCGATAAATTCGGAAAAGTTGAGAACATGCTCTCAAACTTTTGCTGGCAGAAAACACGTTGGAAGGACTCAATTGCCGCCATTTTTTATACCAAGCGCTTGAATGCACTGCATGAATGTAAGTGTGATACTTTATTTTAAATAAATTACTGGTTTTACGGGATTACACTATGTGGTTCTTTTTCTTCCTCCATTGACATATTTGATACTGATGGTATCTACTACGGTATGACGATGAGTCGTTTCAACCCCTGGTGATGTCATTTCAAAAGTTTTGGGACGTCGTTCCGGATGATACATCCTGTTTAATCAGACATCTCAAAGCGTTTGTGACTCATCGAACATATGTTCTTTGAGTTCAAACCATCTGGTAAGCCTCAATTTATACTGGTGGTGGTACAGTCACAACAGCATTTATATCTGTGGATTGAGTGGTCATAAGGACAGTTTGATTTCGATTACACTGTGGACTTTATTCATTTGCACTCTCAACGCTCTCAATCACTGTTTTTTATTCTTTATTTTTAATTGTACCTTTTTAGACATTTATACAAGTGAATCTGTTCATTCATTTACTCTGACGGGTTATTTGTTCATGTATGCTTAGGCATACAGTATTATCACTGTTTATATAAACATGTCTATGTATTCACATACGTTTTTCTTGACACTAATGTTTGTCATGCCATCCACATAGAGGCTTAGCACTACACTTTATTATCTTTTTTACTTTGCATCAAATTGTCAATTTGGACAATGCTATTTGGAAATTTTTTGGGCAGCGCAGTGTGTTTACCCCCTTTTTGCTGGCAGAAATTCGGCCAGCAAAATTTGTCGCATTTTCTGACGAAAAGCTCTCATCGGTCTTTTGCTGGCCGAATTTCCGATCGTGTGTACGTGACATTACCCTGTAAAGAAGAAATCAGTATACATACCTTTTCTGAAGCTGATCCGGTCTTCAGCAGCAGAAGCTCTGCAGAGGACACAGCTGACAACGGCTGTGCAATGAATGGGAAGTGACGTCACCCATAGACTTACTATAGGGTTTCCGTTGTCGGCAGTGACCTCTGCACCCACCTCCACAGCAAAGCCACAGCTGACAGCGGGTCAGATCGGATCAGGTTAAAAAAAGGTATGTATACTGATTTCTTCTTTACAGGGATAGATAGCTTAGTGTTAGATCATAGATGTCTGTAGATGCAGGGATTTTAGTGTTAGGGTGAACTTTACTTTACTTTAGAGAATCATATTAGTTGTAGTAGAGCAGGTTCTTCTAGAGGCAAACGTAGGATTGGGTTCATATGGTATTCATCCCTTTTTTTTGCAATTAAATACTTTTTATTACATTTCAAAAAAACATTTCTTCTTACACATATACAAATAAAGCATAAATACCTATACAAAACAAACCAAGAAAAATGAAATTTAACAGTAATTTGTTCCGGTATAGAGCAGTCATCACTGAGAAATGTTTAACATTACTGAACAGTCAGTGATTCAATTAAATTCCATACCGTAGACCCATCATAGTGCAGCGATACTATTGCTAGAGGTAGAAAGATCATCCACACTAGTGGATACTATATATGGGGAGGATAACCAGAAAGACCAGATTCTATTAAACGTATTCATACAACCCCTGTGCTTATAAACAAGTCGCTCTCTATCCAGCACAGCATTTACGACTGTGCACCACTGAGCACAAGTTGACAGGTTAGATGATAGCCAGTGTTGAGAAATCAACTTACAGGCAAGAAATAACAAACGGGTAAATAAAAATTTCTGAAAGAATAATGTCAAATCCTCTGGAAATGTACCCAATAGGGCAAGTTTATCATAAGGAAAATCATTCATTAAATTGAACAGAATTCAGATAAAATTCGGAATATGTATTTTCGGCAATTCAATGCCGAAATAATTGAGGACAATGGCATAACATATGAATTAATGTGCCCATATGCATATTACAGCAAGGGCAATTAGGTGGAGGTCAATGACCTTAAAAGAACAATTGTGGAGGGGTGTAATAGTCTCTATGGCGTATATATAGCTTTATCAGCTTTTGTGAGGAGGAAAGTGAAACTTCTGGAAAGGAGCTTTAAGGCCGCTATCCCCTATAATATAATGTCTGAGAGTGTAATGCGTGGCGAAGCTGTAAGTACTGGAAAAATACTCTATTCATCAAGTGATATTGCACTACAATTAAATTAAAAGATAGCATAGTACCTCCATTATACAGTTGATAAAGATATACAAGACCAGATTGTTTCCATCGCTCAAAACCATTAAGTTTATTTACTTCCGGAAGATTAAAATTATTCCAGAGGGGCATATACTGTGTATAGCCTGTATGGCCCAGAGTGACACGAACAGCCTCCCAAATAGGGATGGGCCCGGTGTTCGATTCGAACCCATGTTCAAATCGAACATCGGGCGTTCGACCGCTCGTCGAGCCCAGAACTATTTGGGCCGCTCGCATCAAATTTGTGTGATGCGAACGGCCCACAATGCACTGCGCCAGTCGCAGTGCATTGCTGGCTGATGATTGCCCAAGCATGCACTGTGACCCCGCATGCTTGGCCAATCATAGAGCCAGCGGCGAGGAGAGCAATAATTGGCCACAGGCAGGATGCCTGTGGCCAATTATAGCTCAGGGGGTTTAGTACATGCCCCACACTATAAAAGGCCCCCGCGCCGGCAGCCTCGTGTAGTGTGTTCCAGCGTGTCAGTGACAGTATCTGCTGTGATCCATTCTGCAGTGCTGCTGAGTCTGACATTATCTGTGCTGTGATTATTCTGCTGAGTGCTGCTGACTGCTGACATTATCTGCTGTGATTCTGGGGATTAGTGTGTGCGTGCTGTTAGTACAGCATTGCAGTATCACATTAAAACACCTTTACCCTTCTGGCCTGTTGTGTCATCTAAGGCAGCCATCTGCGGCTAATAAATTGCTGGTTCCCGTAACACAGAGAACAGTCATTCATTGAAAGTCATTGATAAAAAAAAAGTAATTTTCCTGCGGCCTGCCAGGTTGCGTGCTCGGATAAGGGTCTGGTATGGATTTTGAGGGGGACCCCACGCCATTTTTTATTTATTTTGTGGGCCGGGGTTCCCCTTAAAATCCATAGCAGACCTGAAGGGCCTGGTAATTGAATTTGGGGGGACCCCCACGCTTTTTTTTTTTTTTTTTTTTTGTTTTTTTATCAATGACTTTTTTTTATCAATGACTTTCAATGAATGACTGTACCGTACCAGGCCACATGCCCTCAACATTGGGAGGGTGCTTTGGGGTTCCCCCAAAGCACCTTGTCCCCATGTTGATGAGGACAAGGGCCTCTTCCCCACAACCCTGGCCATTGGTTGTGGGGGTCTGCGGGCGGGGGGCTTATCGTAATCTGGAAGCCCCCTTTAACAAGGGGACCCCCAGATCCCGGCCCCCCCTGTGTGAAATGGTAAGGGGGTACCCCCTACCATTTCACCAAAAAAGTGACAAAAATTGTAAAAAAATGACAGGAGACGGTCTTTGACAATTCCTTTATTAAAATCTTCTTTCATCTTCTTTCTTCTGGTCTTCTTCCTTTCTTCATCCTTCAGTTTCTTCATCTTCTCCTTCCGGCATCTTCTTCCATCTTCTTCTTCCTCCGATCCGCTTCTTCTTGCTCTGGTCTTCTCGTCCGGCATCTTCTTCCACGGCGTCTCTTCTTGGGCAGCTCCACGCAATGGGAGGCTCCTGCTGTGTGAGGCTTCACTGCGTCTGACAGGTCTTTCATAACGGAGTGCGGGGCCACCTGGTGACCCTGCCCCTCTGACGCACGGGGACGTCATGGGGACTTCCCTATGGCTTTCCCCATGACGTCAGAGGGGGCGGGGTCACCAGGTGGCCCCACCCTCTGTTATAAAAGACCTGTCAGACACAGTGGCCCAAGAAGAGACGCCTACGCCATGGAAGAAGATGCCGGACGAGAAGACCAGAGCAAGAAGAAGCAGATCGGAGGAAGAAGAAGATGGAAGAAGATGCCGGAAGGAGAAGATGAAGAAACCGAAGGATGAAGAAAGGAAGAAGGAAGAAGACCAGAAGAAAGAAGATGAAAGAAGATTTTAATAAAGGAATTGTCAAAGACCGTCTCCTGTCATTTTTACCATTTTTGTCACTTTTTTGGTGAAATGGTAGGGGTACTTTTGTACCCCCTTACCATTTCACACAGGGGGGGCCGGGATCTGGGGGTCCCCTTGTTAAAGGGGGCTTCCAGATTCCGATAAGCCCCCCGCCCGCAGACCCCCACAACCAATGGCCAGGGTTGCGGGACGAGGCCCTTGTCCTCATGTCCTCATCAACATGGGGACAAGGTGCATTGGGGGAACCCTAAAGCACCCTCCCAATGTTGAGGGCATGTGGCCTGGTACGGTTCAGGAGGGAGGGGGGGCGCTCTCATCCCCCCTCTTTTCCTGCGGCCTGCCAGGTTGCGTGCTCGGATAAGGGTTTGGTATGGATTTTGAGGGGGACCCCACGCCATTTTTTATTTTTTTGTGGGCCGGGGTTCCCCTTAAAATTCATAGCAGACCTGAAGGGCCTGGTAATTGAATTTGGGGGGACCCCCACGCTTTTTTATTTTTTTTATTTTTTTTATTTTTATCAATGACTTTTTTTTATCAATGACTTTCAATGAATGACTGTTCTCTGTGTTACGGGAGCCGACAATTCATTAGCCGCGAGTGATTTTAAATAGCTTTTTTTCCTGCAAAAATGACACTTTGTGCAGGGACAGTTCTAAGCACGGGAAACATGCGCCCCTTCACAGGCATACTATAGACACCCCCCAGGTACGAAATTTAAAGGAATATTACACTTTTATTGTTTCACTTTAAGCATTATTAAAATCACTGCTCCTGAAAAAACTGCCATTTTTTAAAAAAATGTTTGCATTGATACATGTCCCCTGGGGCAGGACCCAGGTCCCCAAACACTTTTTATGACAATAACATGAATATTAGCCTTTAAAATTAGCACTTTTGATTTCGAACGTTCGCGTCCATTGTAATTAATAGGGTTCTTAAGTTTGCACGAACTTAAGGTCCGTTCGCGGGTTCTGGTGCGAACCGAACCCGGGGGTGTTCGGCTCATCCCTACTCCCAAACCTTAGGTATCAGCAAAAAGGTTGGGGAGGAATGGTGCTCCCAAAAGTGACCTGCCTCCAACAAGGAGACAAGGGGATCTTTAGACAGAAGTGAAAGATTAATTTTATGGATTGGACCAGGAAGGTCAGTTTTTCGCCCATCCTGCCATCTGTTGCATCTGCAATGCCAAATAATATAGTCTAGCGTTGGGGACTGCCAACCCACCACTATCATTAGGATGTTGTAGAGCAACGGATCCTGGCCTTCCCATGCATCCATAAAAGTTCTCAAAATAATGTATCTGTCTAAATATGAGTTGGGGTATCCAAACTGGACAGTTATATAGCATAAAAGGAGTTGGGGCATCCACATCATTTTTATCAAGTTGACCATCCCCACTACTGACAGCAGTAATATACACCAAACAGCACTGTACTTGCGCATTTTATGCAGTAATGGAAACATTCAAATTAAAATATTCTGTAACATTATGGGACACCTCTACGCCCAAATATTTAAAAGATGTAACCAACTTTATTTGAGAAGTGCCAAAATGACAAAAACAAAAAAAGAAAATGTAAAACAATACCACTTAGTAATACATAAATGTTTTCTGGCCAAGTTTTAGAAGCCCCCTATGTGTTTAAGTCTTGCTATAAGCCATGCATCTGAGAAAATTATTTACCTTCTCTAATTTCTTGCTACCGTCAGAGCTGCATGGAGGCCCTTTGGATGGAGGGGACAGGTTAACATGAACCTGATCTTTATAAGGTAGTAAAAAGGTTGAAGTAAAACAAAAAGAC
>CM053035.1:54962322-55013287 GCA_028564925.1 Lithobates sylvaticus
TAAAGGTTTAACCCCCTGATTGCCCCTAGTTAACCCTTTCACCCCCTTTTGCCAGTGTCACTAAGCGATCGTTTTTTTCTGATCGCTGCATTAGTGTCGCTAGGTAACCATTTTTTTTTTTTTTTTAACCGCCATGTTTATATAGGTTCATAAATAGGTTTATAGGTCAGGTACCCCCATATTACAACCTAAATAAAGGTTTTAACCCCCTGATTGCCCCTAGAGTTAACCCTTTCACCAGTGATCACTGTATAAATGTCACTGGTGACGCTGGTTAGCCAGTTAGTTATTTCGTTATTTAGGTTCCCCGTCAGGTTTTTTATATAGCGTCAGGTACCCCCATATATTACCTAATAAAGGTTTTAACCCCCTGATTGCCCCTAGTTAACCCTTTCACCCCCTTTTGCCAGTGTCACTAAGCGATCGTTTTTCTGATCGCTGCATTAGTGTCGCTAGGTAACCAGTTTTTTTTTTTGTATTACTGTTACGGGTGACGCTGGTTAGTTAGCTTTGTTTTTTATACTGTCAGGGCACCCGCCATTTATTACCCAATAACGGTTTAACCCCCTGATCGCCCGGCGGGTGATATCAATTAGGTTTTAGGGTCAAATAAGGTCTGCGTCGCCCCAGGTTAGTGCCAGTACCGCAAACACCCACGCGCAAAGCATACACCTCCCTTAGTGGCACAGTATCTGAACAGATCAATATCTGATCTGATCAGATCTATACTAGCGTCCCAGCAGTTTAGGGTTCCAAAAAAAACGCATTGTTAGCGGGATCAGCCCAGATACCTGCTAGCACCTGCGTTTTCCCCCTCCGCCCAGCCCAGCCCACCCAAGTGCAGTATCGATCGATCACTGTCACTTACAAAACACTAAGCACACATAACTGCAGCGTTCGCAGAGTCAGGCCTGATCCCTGCGATCGCTAACATTTTTTTTGTGGTAGCGTTTTGATTCAGTCGCTTCAGTCAGGAGCTTTTTTACCTGTGAATCTCAAAAAAATAAAAAAAATAAAAATAGTTGTCGTTTTTATTGTTCTCTCTCTCACTCTATTCTCTCTCTATTGTTGCTCTTTTTTTACTCCATTCTATTCTGCAATGTTTTATCATTTTTTATCATGTTTTATCATGCTTGCTTTTCAGGTATGTAATTTTGTTTACTGTGTTTTAGTGTTAAGCATTTTTTTGTTTTCAGGTGCGCCATTCAGTTGCAACGCGGATTTATTTATCTTGACAGCAACAGCGTTTGCTCCCACGATACATAAAGCCGCGACTCCAACGCTGTAGGAGGTGATTTCACCACCACAGTTAAAAAAAAGAGCATATATGCCGAAGCATGGGGGCAGCAGGGGGGGGGGGGAGCGATTGGCTCCTAATGCCACGTACATACGGTCGAAATTCCGACCGTGTGTACACGGCATAACTTTTGCGGGAGGATGCCCCCATGCATCGGCATATATAAATGGTGCATGTATGCCCATCATTAGAAGTGGGTGGATGAAGGGAGGTATTCTAATGGTGGGCATACCCACCAATCAATCTCTTTTTTTCGTTCAGCCAAGAGGCTGCATGACAAAAAAAAGAATACAATATATGTCCAGTATGTTGCTGGACTTTGAATGGTTATACCAGAATGATGCCTGCAGGTTTAGGTATCATCTTGGTATCATTCTTTTCAGCCAGTGATCGGCTTTCATGTAAAAGCAATTCTAGCGGGTAATTAGCCTCTAGACTGCTTTTACAAGCAGTGGGAGGGAATGTCCCCCCTCCCGGATATAAACCGCGCCATTGGGAAATTGGGAAAGCATTTTATCACACCAATCTTGGTGTGGTCAGATGCTTTGAGGGCAGAGGAAAGATCTAGGGTCTAATAGACCCCAATTTTTTCAAAAAAAGAGTACCTGTCACTGCCTATTGCTATCATACGGGATATTTACATTCCCTGAGATAACAATAAAAATCATAACAAAGAAAAAAAATGGAAGGAACAGTTTAAAAATAAAATAAAAAAGCTAAATAAATAAAAAAAAAACAAAAAAAATAAAAAAAAGCACCCCTGCCCCCCCTTCTCTTGCGCAAAGGCGTACACAAGCGTTGGTCTGGCGTCATATGTAAACAGCAATCGCACCATGCATGTGAGGTATCACCGCGAAGGTCAGATCGAGGGCAGTAATTTTAGCAGTAGAACTTCTCCGTGAATCTAATGTGGTATCATGTAAAGGCTTTTAAAGGCTTTTAAAAATGTATGTAGTTTGTCGCCACTGCGTGTTTGTGCGCAATTTTAAAGCATGTCGTGTTTGGTATCCATGTACTCGGCCTAAGATCATATTTTTTATTTCATCAAAAATTTGAGCAATATAGTGTGTTTTAGTGCATTAAAATAAAAAAAAGTGTATTTTTTTTCCACAAAAAATGCGTTTGAAAAATCGCTGCGCAAATACTGTGTGGAAAAAAAAAATGCAACACCCACCATTTTAATCTGTAGGGCCTTTGCTTTAACATTATATATAGTGTTTGGGGGTTCAACGTAATTTTCTTGCAAAACAAAAATATGTTTTCATGTAAACAAAAAGTGTCAGAAAGGGCTTTGTCTTCAAGTGGTTAGAAGAGTGGGTGACGTGTGACATAGGCTTCTAAATGTTGTGCATAAAATGCCAGGACAGTTCAAACCCCCCCCAAATGACCCCATTTTGGAAAGTAGACACCCCAAGCTATTTGATGAGAGCAATGTTGAGCCCATTAAATATTTTTTTTTTTTGTCCCAAGAGATTGAATAATGAAAAAAAAATATATATATATATTTTTTTTACAAAAAGTTGTCACTAAATGATATATTGCTCAAACATGTCATGGGCATATGTGGAAATACACCCCAAAATACATTCTGTTGCTTCTCCTGAGTACGGGGATACCACATGTGTGGGACTTTTTGGGAGCCTAGCTGCGTACGGAACCCCAAAAACCAATCACCGCCTTCAGGCTTTCTAAGGGTGTAATTTTTTTATTTCACTTCTCACTGCCAATCACAGTTTCGGAGGCCATGGAATGCCCAGATGGCATAAAACCCCCCAAAATGACCCCATTTTGGAAAGTAGACACCCCAAGCTATTTGCTGAGAGGTATGGTGAGTATTTTGCAGATCTCGCTTTTTGTCACAAAGTTTTGAAAATTGAAAAAAAGAAAAAAAAAATGTTTTCTTTACTTTCTTCATTTTCAAAAACAAATGAGAGCTGTAAAATACTCACCATGCCTCTCAACAAATAGCTTGGGGTGTCTACTTTCCAAAATGGGGTCATTTGGGGGGTTTTGTGCTATTTTGGCATTTTATGGCCTTCGAAACGGTGATAGGTAGTGAGGAGTGAAATCAAAAATTTGCACCCTTAGAAATCCTGAAGGCGGTGCTTGGGTTTCGGGGCCCCGTACGCGGCTAGGCTCCCAAAAAGTCCCACACATGTGGTATCCCCATACTCAGGAGAAGCAGCAAAATGTATTTTGGGGTGCAATTCCACATATAACTATGGCATGTGTGAGCAATATATCATTTAGTGACAACTTTTTGAAAAAAAAAAAATCTTTTTTATTTTTGTCTTTATTCAATCACTTGGGACTAAAAAAAAAAATATTCAATGGGCTCAACATGCCTCTCAGCAAATAGCTTGGGGTGTCTACTTTCCAAAATGGGGTCATTTTGGGGGGGGTTTGTACTTCTCTGCCATTTTAGCACCTCAAGAAATGAAATAGGCAGTCATAAATTAAAAGCGGTGTAAATTCCAGAAAATGTACTCTAGTTTGTAGACGCTATAACTTTTGCGCAAACCAATAAATATACGCTTATTGGCATTTTTTTTACTAAAGACATGTGGCTGAATACATTTTGGCCCAAATGTTTGACTAAAATTGAGTTTATTAGATTTTTTTTATAACAAAAAGTAGAAAATCTCTTTTTTTTTCAAAATTTTCGCTCTTTTTCCGTTTATATCGCAAAAAATAAAAATCACAGAGGCAATCAAATACCATCAAAAGAAAGCTCTATTTGTGGGAAGAAAAGGACGCAAATTTCGTTTGGTTACAAAATTGCATGGCCGCGCAATTACCAGTTAAAGTAGTGCAGTGCGAAATTGAAAAAAGACCTCTGGTCCTTTGGCTGCCAAATGGTCCGGGGCTGAAGTGGTTAAAAGCTACACATCATGCCGAGACCCAAAGAAATTCAGGAACAATTGAGAAAGAAAGTAATTGAGATCTATCAGTCTGGAAAGGGTTATAAAGCCATTTCCAAAGCTTTGGGAATCCAGCGAACCACAGTGAGAGCCATTATCCACAAATGGCGAAGACAAATTCAGTGTAAAGGAGAGGACACTCAGCAGCTGTTTACACATCTGGACTCAGGAGCACTAGTGTGGGACACCAGAACACCCTTTTATTAGGGTGTCCCACACATGTGCTCCAGTGGTTACTATAGGGGTGTCTCCATCTGGGAAACTTGCACAAAACAGGTAAGTATTGCAGCTTTAGAAAGTGTTAAATAAAAAAAAATTAAGCTTGGAACTCTGCCAAAAAATACAATTGTATGACACTTCCAAGCAATGTTTCAAATTCCTATTTCTGCCCTCAAATATCTGTGTGCTAAGTATTCCTTTTTTACATTCTCATAGGGGAAAGAAGACTCGGTACATCTCAGGACACTAGGAACACCACACCTCCAAAAGAAGGGGAAATCCCAAAACCAGAGGAGGGAGAGGTTGTTGAAATTGGCGAAATTGGCACCACAACAGGTGAGTGTCTGAGACCACAGCTTCAGGTAATAGATGTATGCCTGCATATTTATAATACATGGTGTGTTTTTTTGTTTATTTTTAGGTGATGTGAATGTTGTGGAAGAAGAATCTAATTTTACCAGTGAAAGTGCCCAGATCCTCAACGGGGAGATAATGGGGTGCAATCGCGATTTCGATAATCTAAAGAAAAACATCAATGATGTTCAACAAAAAATTAAGAACATCATTGATGTTTTAGGGAGAATCTAAAACACACCAAACTAACTAGCATTGATTTGTGTTTTAAAATCCAGTTTTCCATTTTTAGAAAAGCCAAATTTTGAAGATGCACACAACATGTGCTATCTGCCATCATGGGAAATCTATATACGCGTTTTGTGCGTGCAACCCCTTCCTCGCTACTAAAGTGGCTGAGATGAAGGGGTTGCACCCCCAAAACACGTCCATTGATCCCCCATGATGAGAGATAGCACATGTTGACATTAGGCATGGGATCAGGATAGAAATGCCCAGTTTGAATCCCAATTTGTGTGCATCTTCAAAATTTGGCTTTTACAGGGGTGATACCCCATCTGATGAAGGCAATATCAACACAGTTTGGACATACTCATGTCTGTTATTGTCTTCACTTTTCAAAGTTAAACTTTGTGAGTTCCTGAGTTGTGTATGTTAATGCTTTGAAACATGCCTGTTACCAAAAATAATGTTAACCTCTTCACACCCGCGCTATAGCCAAAAGACGGCTGCAGCGCGGATGCTCCCTGCAGGGAGGACGTCCCTGAACGTCTTCCTGTTTACTTCCCTAATGCGCGCTCCTGCGATCTGTCCCCGCTGCCATCTGTCCCCATCTGTCCCCATATGTGTCCGCTGCCATCTGTCCCCATCTGTGCCCGCTGCCATCTGTCCCCATCTGTCCCCGCTGCCATCTGTCCCCGCTGCCATCTGTCCCCGCTGCCATCTGTCCCCAGTGCCATGTTTAAGTGCCATCTGTCATCATTGCCACGTCAGTGTCACGTGTCCTCAGTGCCACGTCAGTGCCATCTGTCATCAGTGCCAAATCAGTGTCATGTGTCATCAGTGCCACATATTAGTGCCATCTGTCATCAGTGCCACGTATCAGTGCCATCTGTCATCAGTGCCACCTGTCAGTGTCATGTGCCATCTGTTATCAGTGTCACGTGTCATCAATGCCACGTATCAGTGCCATCTGTCATCAGTGTCACGTGTCATCAGTGCCACGTATCGGTGCCATCTGTCATCAGTGCCACATATTAGTGCCATCTCTCATCAGTGCCACGTATTAGTGCCACATGATATCAGTGCCACTTATAAGTGCCATCTGTCACCAGTGCTACAAATTAGTGCCATCTGTCAGTGTCACGTGTCATCAGTGCCCTGTATTAGTGCCATCTGTCATCTGTGTCACGTGTCATCAGTGCCCCATACTAGTGCCATCTGTCATCAGTGCCACATCAGTGTCACCTGTCATCAGTGCCACGTATCAGTGCCACGTATCAGTGCCACGTATCATAAGTGCCACGTCAGTGTCACTGTCATTGTCCTGGTGCTCCAGGGCCTTCAAAAGTGTAATAGGTAGTCAACAAGTTAGATGTGTAATTTATGCTCCTAGAACACGTGATGGCGCTCCCTGCATGTTGGGCCTCTCTAAGTGGCCAGGCTGTGTAAAAGTCCCACATATGTGGTATCGTAATACTCAGGAAGAGTAGCAGAATTTATTTTGGGGTGTCATTTGTTGTATACACATTCCATGTGAGAGAAATAACCTATTACAATGACAATTTTGTGGAAAAAAATAAAAAAATAATTCATTTTGCAAAGAATTGTGGGAAAAAAATGACAACATCAAAAAGCTCACCATGCCTCTTACTAAATACCTTGGAATGTCTACTTTCAAAAAAGGGGTCATTTTGGGGGTATTTGTACTTTCCTGGCTTGTTAGGGTCACAAGAAATGAGATAGGCCACCAGTACATCAGATGTGATCAATTTTGTATAATTTGCACCACAGCTTGTAGAGTCTGTAACTTTCACAAAGACCAAATAATATCCACTAATTTGGGTTATTTTTACCAAAGATATGTGGCATTATATATTGTGGCCAAAATTTATGAAGAAAAATTAATAATTTGCTAAATTTTATCACAGAAACAAAGAAAAATTTGTTTTTTTTTTTTTCAAAATTTTCGGTCTTTTTTCATTTATAGCGCAAAAAATAAAAAACCCAGAGGTGATCAAATACCACCAAAAGAAAGCTCTATTTGTGGGAAAAAAAGGAGTAATTGTCATTCAAAGTGTGAGAGCACCGAAAGCTAAAAATTGGTCTGGGCAGGAAGGGTGTTTAAGTGCCCAGTAAGCAAGTGGTTAAATACACCAGAAATGTTGGTTTGTTGAAAAAACACTTTTAGAAACGCACATGTAAATGTGCTTGGAGTAAAACATTTTTTTCGCATCAACAATGTGTGGCTTCTTCTTTCAATGCTCAAAAACTGTTTTTGTAGTAAAGTTGGTGTTTTCACTGACATTGGGTGTTATTTACTAAAGGCAACTCCACTTTTCACTACCAGTGCAGTTTCAAGTACACTTGTGCAGTGCACTCGTAGTGCACAGTGCATTTGCCTTTAGTAAATAACACCCACAGTGCTTTTTAAATCATGCCATTTTCATGACTACACAAATTTCTGTCATGGTGCTGAATATTTAGATTTTTGTCAGTAATGCACTACATACATTACCAACAGGGGCGGACTGATAACTGATGGGGCCCCTGGGCAATAGAAGATCATGGGGCCCCCTGCGTCCCAAGCCATACTTGCACAGGGGGACATTGGGGGGAGCACACAGGGAGACGCTGGGGGGGAAGCACACAGGGGGACACTGTGGGGGGTGGGGAGCACACAGGGGGACACTTTGGGGAGGTGCATACAGGGGGACACTGTGGGGGGGAGCACACAGAGGGACACTGTGGGGGGGGAGCACCTAGGGGGATACTGTAGGGGGAGAGCATACAGGGGGACACTGTGGGGGGAGCACACAGGGGGACACTGTGGGGGGAGCACACAGGAGGACACTGTGGGGGAGAGCACACAGAGGGACACTGGGGGGAGAGCACACAGGGGGACACTGGGGGGAGAGCACACAGGGGGGCACTGGGGGGAGAGCACACAGGGGGACACTGGGGGGAGAGCACACAGGGGACACTGGGGGGAGAGCACACAGGGGAACACTGTGGGGGGGGAGAGCACACAGGGGGACACTGTGGGGGGGGAGAGCACACAGGGGGACACTGTGGGGGGGGGAGCACACAGGGGGACACTGTGGGGGGGGAGAGCACACAGGCGGACACTAGGGGGAGTGCACAGGGAGACCCTGGGAGGGAGAGAGGACACAGGGGACACTGGGGAGGGGGGAAGCACACAGGGAGACCCTGGGAGGGGGAGAGGGCACAGGGGGACACTGGGGAGGGGGAAAGCACACGGGGGACACTGTAGGGGTGGAGAGCACACAGGTGGACACTGGAGAGGGGCGCACACAGGGGGACACTGGAGGGGGGCACTGGGGGGAGAGCACACAGGGGAACACTGGGGGGGGAGCACACAGGGGAACACTGGGGGGGAGCACACAGGGGAACACTGGGGGGGGAGCACACAGGGGAACACTGGGGGGGGAGCACACAGGGGAACACTGGGGGGGAGCACACAGGGAACACTGGGGGGGAGAGCACACAGGGGGACACTGTGGGGGGAGAGCACACTGAAGTGTGGCCCAGGCCCCATACATCTGTACTGCCCCCTCCCTCCGATGGCGACCCTCCAGTAAAAAAAATGTCAATCACCCGATGCCTGTAATACCGCTAATGGCGCGATGCTCCCCACCGGCCCCTCCTCTCTTCTCGTCCGTCCTAGACTCCTAGGGGATACAGTGCAAGCCTTGCACTGTATCCCCTAGGAGTCTAGGATGGACGAGAAGAGAGGAGGGGCCGGCGGGGAGCAGCGCGCCATTATCGGTATTATTACAGGCATTGGCCGAGTGAAGCACCTGCGATAATACAGCTAATGGCACGCTGCTCCCCGCCGACCCCTCCTTCGCTCCCGTCCATCATGGACGGGAGGGGCCAGTGGGGAGCAGCGCGCCGTTAGAGGTATTATTACAGACGCTTCGAGGGGCCTCTCGTTGGGCCGGGCACGGGCCCCTAATGGCTCTGGGCTCTCGGGCGGCGACCGAATCACTGATGGGTCAGTCCGCCCCTGATTACCAACAAAAACAAGAAATTTGTTTTTCACTGTTGAAGAAAAAGGCATTAAAAAGAAAAATAAATACCGCGCTAAACCTAAATCTACACTAGTACAACTAAAAATCGCTGCAGCTCAGTTTTACAAGATACGTGTAAACACAATCGGATAACAAAAGGAAAAAGCAGCGCACATACATAAATACTATAAATAAATTAAATATAAACACCTATGAGTGATTAATTAATTGATTGCAATAATAGTGAGAAAAATTGATCTACCCCTCTAATAAATCGAACATAACATAATTTATAAAAAGAATTATAAATAACAAGTTGTAATAATGAAATTCGAAAAATCCCAGTGAAGTGATAAAAAAGTCCAATAAATGAAAAAAAATAGTCAAGTGAGAACTTAATAAATACCTAAATTGATAAAAAGTAAAAATTCATAAGAAAAAAATTAAAATATTAAGTTAATAGTAACAATAAAAATACAATTAAAAAATATATATATTAGTGATAATAATAAAAAAAATGAATAGTAATAATGAGTGTAATAATGATATAAAAATAAAAAATAATAAATGAAAAAAAGTGTTCAATCTTCTGTGCAACCAAAAAACACCAAGGATCGTGACCACCACCACACAAAATATGCACTTACCAAAAGGCAAGCGATTTCATGCCCATAGTCAATCTCCACAGCACCTCCTCAGACCATGATCACAGTAGGCTCCCGTATGGAATAAAACAGGCCAGGACCGTCAACAGCAGCACGTGAAGCAGAAAGGCAGTACTCAGGATCCCAGGGAAATGGAAAGAAGACTCACCATAGCATAATTCCGTATAACAAATTTAATAAAAGTAAAGAAATACACTTACATAGAAAGCAGTAAAAGCGCCCATAAAAAATTGCCTGCCGGCATGCAATCACCTGTCCAACCTACGCTGTATCACGATGACGTCAGCACGTCTGCCACCCTGGGGAATTGCATGCCGGCCGGCATTTTTTATGGGTGTTTTGGTACTGCCTTTCTGCTTCACGTGCTGCTGTTGACGGTTCCGGCCTGTTTTATTCCATAAGGGAACCTACTGTGATCATGGTCTGAGGAGGTGCTGTGGAGATGGGCACATTTTGTGTGGTGATCCTTGGTGTTTTTCAGTTGCACAGAAGATTGAACACTTTTTTCATTTATTAAGTTTTATTTTTATATCATTATTACACTCATTATTACCACTATTTTTTTTATTATTATCACTAATATATATATATATATTTTTGTTACTATTAACTTAATATTTTTAATTTTTTCATGAATTCTTATGAATTTTTACTTTTTATCAATTTAGGTATTTATTAAGTTCTCCCTGGACTATTTTTCATTTATTGGATTTTTTGGATTTCAATATTAACACTTGTTATGTATAATTCTTTTTATAAATTATGTTATGTTTGACTTATTAGGGTAAATCAATTTTTCTCCCTATTATTGCAATCAATTAATTTACTCATAGGTGTTTATATTTAATTTATTTACAGTATTTATGTATGTGCGTGACTTTTTCCTTTTGTTAAAAAAAAAAAAGATAACCTAGGAGACAGCTCAAAGAAAGTCAAGCAGTAAATGAAAGTAAAGATTTTTCCAGTTTCCAAAATAAATTTATTTAAAAGTTTCACACAATGTCTGGCATATCAATGGCCCCACTACCCACAAAGTACTCCATGTATCTGTTTCTGACCTCACGGGCACTTTGGGGGGCAAGCCAGGATGGTATGCTTCAAGTGCCATCAGGTTAAAACTTTCAGCAAAGTTGGCCTGAGGCCACATAGTTTGGTGAGTTTTTTCTGAGAAAATTGTGCAGAATGCAGCAGGAAAGCACTATAGGATTCAGTTTATATTCCGCCATGTGGATCGTCAAAAATAGGCGGAACCGGCTGGCCATTATGCCGAAAGCGTTCTCCACCACTCTTTGGGCTCTGACCAGGTAATTAAAAACCCTTCAGGTCCGGGGTGAGGGTCCTCATAGGGAAAGGCCGCATAAGATGGTCCCCCAGCGCAAATGCTTCATCCGCGACGAAGAAGTCCTTCCACATTGTCTTCTGGAGGTGGCAAGCCCAAGCTGCCATTCTAGAGACGCCAGTAGAACTACAACTGGGCGATCACTCCACCATCTGACATCGGGCCATTTTTCCCCACGTCCACAACACGTAAGTAGCTGACACCACCGCCAAGATCACAATATTATTATACCCCTTGTAATTATAATAGTATGACCCCGAGTTGGGGGGTGGGACTATTTGGACATGTTTCCCATCAATTGCACCCCCACAATTGGAAAAGTCCCAATGGGTGGCAAAGTGGGAGGCCACAGTCTGCCATTCCTGTGGCGTTGAAGGAAACTGTGGAGTCAAACAAGAAAAAAAAATTAGTCATTTTGCACATAAACATTGCAAGCACATTAGACACAAACATTTTTGGCAAACATAAGTGTAACATTTATTGAAATTAGTATTTAAAGACAAAAATATAAGGTCCACTTATCAGATTCCTCACCCCATATGATGGCCCGTTGCAAAAATGTAAGGGTGGGGGAGATGTTTTGGACAGGTAACCCTCTCCACTTCATTGAGAGATGAATGCATAAATAATGTGTGACACTTTGGCCAGCCCCTCCTTATTTACACTATTGGCAGCCCACTGGACAGGTATTGTCATAATTGAAAAATAAAAACACACACTGAACAAATGGAAGCACATTTTTACATTCTGCTGTTACCTATCAAGATAATAATATGAGAAACAAACTTTAACCACTTGCCGACCGCCCCATGTACATATACGTCGGCAGAATGGCACGTACAGGCAAAATCACGTACCTGTACGTGACATTCTTCCGGCGGGTGGGGTGTCCGATCGGAACCCCCCTCCGCCGGCGGGGACGGTCGGCATCGCTTCAGGAGCGATCCGGGACGAGGGGACGGCCAGTGGTTTCTGGCCACCCCCTCGCGATCGCTCCTGGCGAATGAAAAGCTTCCCCTTCCTGTCTATTGAATAGACAGGAAGGCGGAAGTGATGTCACGCTCGGTGCGCCGGTCTATGTGATCGGAACGCAGAGGAGAGAACGTGTAAAGGTTAGTGCACAAACAGTACACTGACACCAGTACACATAGGCACATATTCCACCCCCCTGTCACCCCCTGATCACCCCCCAGATCACCCCCTGCCCCCCCAGTCACAGTGTCACTAATTGCAGTGATCATTTATTTACTGATCACTGCATTTAGTGTCAGTGTGACTGTAATAACTGTCAGGGCAGTTAGTTTTAGGTCCAAGGTAGCCCCCTACCCCCCCCTAATAAAGGTTTAACCCCCTGATTGCCCCTAGTTAACCCCTTCACCCCCTTTTGCCAGTGTCACTAAGCAATCGTTTTTCTGATCGCTGCATTAGTGTCGCTAGGTAACCATTTTTTTTTTTATTTTAACCGCCATGTTTATATAGGTTCATAAATAGGTTTATAGGTCAGGTACCCCCATATTACAACCTAAATAAAGGTTTTAACCCCCTGATTGCCCCTAGAGTTAACCCTTTCACCAGTGATCACCGTATAAGTGTCACTGGTGACGCTGGTTAGCCAGTTAGTTATTTCGTTATTTAGGTTCCCCGTCAGGTTTTTATATAGCGTCAGGTCCCCCCATATATTACCTAATAAAGGTTTAACCCCCTGATTGCCCCTAGTTAACCCTTTCACCCCTTTTGCCAGTGTCACTAAGCGATTGTTTTTCTGATCGCTGCATTAGTGTCACTGGTGCCGCTAGGTAGCCAGTTTTTTTTTTGTATTACTGTTACGGGTGACGCTGGTTATACTGTCAGGGCACCCGCCATTTATTACCCAATAACGGTTTAAACCCCCTGATCGCCCGGCGGGTGATATCAATTAGGTTTTAGGGTCAAATAAGGTCTGCGTCGCCCCAGGTTAGTGCCAGTACCGCAAACACCCACGCGCAAAGCATACACCTCCCTTAGTGGCACAGTATCTGAACAGATCAATATCTGATTAGATCTATACTAGCGTCCCAGAGTTTAGGGTTCCAAAAAAAAAACGCATTGTTAGCGGGATCAGCCCAGATACCTGCTAGCACCTGCGTTTTCCCCCTCCGCCCAGCCCAGCCCACCCAAGTGCAGTATCGATCGATCACTGTCACTTACAAAACACTAAGCACACATAACTGCAGTGTTCGCAGAGTCAGGCCTGATCCCTGCGATCGCTAACATTTTTTTTGTGGTAGCGTTTTGATTCAGTCGCTAACAGTCAGGAGCTTTTTTACCTGTGAATCTCAAAAAAATAAAAAAAACAAAAATAGTTGTCGTTTTATTGTTCTCTCTCTCTCTCTATTCTCTCTCTATTGTTGCTCTTTTACTCCATTCTATTCTGCAATGTTTTATTATGTTTTATCATGCTTGCTTTTCAGGTATGTAATTTTGTTTACTGTGTTTTAGTGTTAAGCATTTTTTTGTTTTCAGGTGCGCCATTCAGTTGCAGCGCGGATTTATTTATCTTGACAGCAACAGCGTTTGCTCCCACGATACATAAAGCCGCGACTCCAACGCTGTAGGAGGTGATTTCACCACCACAGTTAAAAAAAAGAGCATATGTGCCGAAGCATGGGGGCAGCAGGGGGGGGGGAGCGATTGGCTCCTAATGCCACGTACATACGGTCGAAATTCCGACCGTGTGTACACGGCATAACTTTTGCGGGAGGATGCCCCCATGCATCGGCATATATAAATGGTGCATGTATGCCCATCATTAGAAGTGGGTGGATGAAGGGAGGTATTCTAATGGTGGGCATACCCACCAATCAATCTCTTTTTTTTTCGTTCAGCCAAGAGGCTGCATGAAAAAAAAAAAGATTACAATATATGTCCAGTATGTTGCTGGACTTTGAATGGTTATACCAGAATGATGCCTGCAGGTTTAGGTATCATCTTGGTATCATTCTTTTCAGCCAGTGATCGGCTTTCATGTAAAAGCAATTCTAGCGGGTAATTAGCCTCTAGACTGCTTTTACAAGCAGTGGGAGGGAATGTCCCCCCTCCCGGATATAAACCGCGCCATTGGGAAATTGGGAAAGCATTTTATCACACCAATCTTGGTGTGGTCAGATGCTTTGAGGGCAGAGGAAAGATCTAGGGTCTAATAGACCCCAATTTTTTCAAAAAAAGAGTACCTGTCACTGCCTATTGCTATCATAGGGGATATTTACATTCCCTGAGATAACAATAAAAATCATAACAAAGAAAAAAAATGGAAGGAACAGTTTAAAAATAAAATAAAAAAGCGAAATAAATAAAAAAAAAAAAAAAAAAAAAAAAAAAAAAAGCACCCCTGCCCCCCTTCTCTTGCGCAAAGGCGTACACAAGCGTTGGTCTGGCGTCATATGTAAACAGCAATTGCACCATGCATGTGAGGTATCACCGCGAAGGTCAGATCGAGGGCAGTAATTTTAGCAGTAGACCTCCTCCGTGAATCTAATGTGGTATCATGTAAAGGCTTTTAAAGGCTTTTAAAAATGTATGTAGTTTGTCGCCACTGCGTGTTTGTGCGCAATTTTAAAGCATGTCGTGTTTGGTATCCATGTACTCGGCCTAAGATCATATTTTTTATTTCATCAAAAATTTGAGCAATATAGTGTGTTTTAGTGCATTAAAATAAAAAAAAGTGTATTTTTTCCACAAAAAATGCGTTTGAAAAATCGCTGCGCAAATACTGTGTGGTAAAAAAAAAAGGAACACCCACTATTTTAATCTGTAGGGCCTTTGCTTTAACAATATATATAGTGTTTGGGGGTTCAACGTAATTTTCTTGCAAAAAATAAATATGTTTTCATGTAAACAAAAAGTGTCAGAAAGGGCTTTGTCTTCAAGTGGTTAGAAGAGTGGGTGACGTGTGACATAGGCTTCTAAATGTTGTGCATAAAATGCCAGGACAGTTCAAACCCCCCCCCCCCCATTTTGGAAAGTAGACACCCCAAGCTATTTGATGAGAGCATTGTTGAGCCCATTAAATTTTTTTGTCCCAAGAGATTGAATAATGAAAAAAAATATATATATATATTTTTTTTACAAAAAGTTGTCACTAAATGATATATTGCTCAAACATGTCATGGGCATATGTGGAAATACATCCCAAAATACATTCTGTTGCTTCTCCTGAGTACGGGGATACCACATGTGTGGGACTTTTTGGGAGCCTAGCTGCGTACGGAACCCCAAAAACCAAGCACCGCCTTCAGGCTTTCTAAGGGTGTAATTTTTTTATTTCACTTCTCACTGCCAATCACAGTTTCGGAGGCCATGGAATGCCCAGATGGCATAAAACCCCCCAAAATGACCCCATTTTGGAAAGTAGACACCCCAAGCTATTTGCTGAGAGGTATGGTGAGTATTTTGCAGATCTCGCTTTTTGTCACAAAGTTTTGAAAATTGAAAAAAAAAAGAAAAAAATTTTTTTTTTCTTTACTTTCTTCATTTTCAAAAACAAATGAGAGCTGTAAAATACTCACCATGCCTCTCAACAAATATCTTGGGGTGTCTACTTTCCAAAATGGGGTCATTTGGGGGGGTTTTGTGCTATTTTGGCATTTTATGGCCTTCGAAACTGTGATAGGTAGTGAGGAGTGAAATCAAAAATTTGCACCCTTAGAAATCCTGAAGGCGGTGCTTGGGTTTCGGGGCCCCGTACGCGGCTAGGCTCCCAAAAAGTCCCACACATGTGGTATCCCCATACTCAGGAGAAGCAGCAAAATGTATTTTGGGGTGCAATTCCACATATAACTATGGCATGTGTGAGCAATATATCATTTAGTGACAACTTTTTGAAAAAAAAAAAAATTTCTTTTTTATTTTTGTCTTTATTCAATCACTTGGGACTAAAAAAAAAAAATATTCAATGGGCTCAACATGCCTCTCAGCAAATAGCTTGGGGTGTCTACTTTCCAAAATGGGGTCATTTGGGCGGGGTTTTGTACTTCTCTGCCATTTTAGCACCTCAAGAAATGAAAGGCAGTCATAAATTAAAAGCGGTGTAAATTCCAGAAAATGTACTCTAGTTTGTAGACGCTATAACTTTTGCGCAAACCAATAAATATACGCTTATTGGCATTTTTTTTACTAAAGACATGTGGCTGAATACATTTTGGCCCAAATGTTTGACTAAAATTGAGTTTATTAGATTTTTCTTATAACAAAAATTAGAAAATCTCTTTTTTTTTCAAAATTTTCGCTCTTTTTCCGTTTATATCGCAAAAAATAAAAATCACAGAGGCAATCAAATACCATCAAAAGAAAGCTCTATTTGTGGGAAGAAAAGGACGCAAATTTCGTTTGGTTACAAAATTGCATGACCGCGCAATTACCAGTTAAAATAGTGCAGTGCGAAATTGAAAAAAGACCTCTGGTCCTTAAGCTGACAATTGGTCCGGGGCTGAAGTGGTTAAACAGTACCATTTGAAAGTATTCAGGCAGGCCCTTGCACTACATGCTTTGGTGAATTCATGAAGTCAGCAGATAGAGGATTGGTATCAGCTGACTTTAGCGGTTGGGGGGAGGGAGGGTTCCAAATGAGTTTGGGCCACCAAAAAAAATCCTCTGGCACTCTGTATGAATTTAAGGACACAAATAACATTTGTACACATTTTAGCGGTTGTTTAGGGGAAAGCACTACTATGAAGCTGACAAAATACATTGCTGACTAGGCTATAGGTGTATATGGGCCAAGGAGAGCATGCTGGGGAGGTTAGTGAAGGCAAATATGCATGAAGGCCAAAAAAGTAACTTTAAAAGCTTCCAGCATGCATGAGGACAAAAGGGCCACAGCATATTACAGCATATTCCAATCATGGTAATTAGGGAATGATGAAAGAAATACAATACATTAGCAAACATTAAATACATATAATGTGATATTAAACTAAAAATCTTACCTTAATATAGTCCTTCTGCAGGACCTGAACAATGGCAGATCAGGTCTCTAGGATAATGATCTCTAGAGCCTGGGGGGAGATGCCTGTCATGAACTTGAGGTCCTGCAGGCTTCTCCCAGTCGCCAAGTACTGCAACATGGCAACTAGCCTCTGCTCCGGAGTGATGGCTTGCCTCATGCAGGTATCCTGCCTGCTGATATAAGGGGTCAGCAAAGCCAACAGACGGTGAAAAACGGGGTCCATCATCCTGAGATAGTTCCTGAAATCATCAGGATTATTCTCCTGGATCTCACGCAGCAAAGGCATGTGCGAGAATTGGTCACGCTGGAGCAACCAATTCTTCGTCTATGAACTCCTCCCCACCCTGTTCATGGACTGGGCTTGTGTCAAAGCTGGAACCCCAACACCAAGCCCCTGCACAGCACAAACTCTACAACGAGTACGTACAGGCAACATGGCTTCAAA
Organism: Lithobates sylvaticus; assembly: GCA_028564925.1. NCBI lineage: Eukaryota > Metazoa > Chordata > Amphibia > Anura > Ranidae > Lithobates > Lithobates sylvaticus. Next base: position 54,979,799 of record CM053035.1, read on the forward strand.
ACGGTCGGCTGGTCAGAACAAATTAACAGAAAGCACTAAAAAACAGCAAGGCCTATAAGAACGAACTGAAAATCAGCAACGAGCGGACAAGAACACACTGAAAATCAAATACGGTAGTATAAATAGCAGGCACTGACAAACAAATGTGAACTGACTACACGTACTGAAGAACAGATACGAACCCACAAGCACAAACTGAAGAGCAGCAACGATCTGAAGCACAAGTCTGAAAAGCGCGGATCGTCTCTAACCAAACTTCTACTAACACGCGATAAACACGAGATCAGCAGAAGGAGCCCAAATGGTGGCGCACATGCTACTGAACTTCCCTTTCATAGTCCCGTCGTACGTGGTGTATGTCACCGCGTTCTTGACGAATCGGAAATTCAGACAACTTTGTGCAACCGTGTGTATGCAAGACAAGTTTGAGCCAACATCCTTTTGGAAAAAATGTATGGGTTGAATGGATGGATTTTGTTGTTGGAAAATCCTATCGTGTGTACAGGGCATTACACATTATTTTTTTATTTTTTTATTTACTGGGAGGAAATAGTCTTTAAAAAACACAGAATGAAAATTGAGATGCTTCAAATTAACTGTAAGCAAACACACTGCAAAATCTATTTCTATAGGCAATACGTTTAAAAGGCTAAACATAAAATCTATGTAGCTCACATCTAAAGTTTAAAATCTACAAATATATTAATAGTAAAATGGTCATGTTTGAGCATGTAGGCCCTTTACAAGATTATTTAGAGCTGGTGACTGTGTACAAAGAGAAGGCAAATGTACTAAATACATTGTTCATTTTCATCTGTGTATGCAAAGGAAAATGCGGGAGCTCAAGTCCATAATAGGGATACTATTGACATAGTCCCAAATGGACCACAATGGTCCAGAAATATTTAGACAAAATATAGGTGAATAAAGCACCTGGACTAGATGGCTTATACGTATGTTGAGCTATGTGATATCTAAGCCATCTTTTCTAATTTTTAGAGACTCTAAAATGTGGGGCCTATATTTAAAAAGGAATCAAAGTCTTTATCAAGTAACCACAGACTGGTTAGTTTACCTTACACCTATAGTTGGGAAGATACTTGATTGTTTAATAAAAGACCACATAGAGGAGTTTTTGCTAGACAGCAATATTTTAAGCATTAGTCAACATGGATTCACTAAAGACCGAAGTTGTAAAAAAAGATCAGATTTTTTTTAATGAGGAAGTGTCCAGGGCTGGGCTCCTGTTATGTACTAGCAGCTCTTTTCTTTCAGTGCACACGGCTGCTCAGCTGTTGGTTAATTAGCAGCCACTCATTGTTTCCACAGTACCTCACATGGTTACCATTACCTGCCTCATTAGTCCAGCCTACAGCCAGTCCATTTTGGCTATATAAACAGCTTTGCTCATTCCTTCCTTGCCCTCATGTGGTCAACATCTCCAGTGTGTTTCTTCTGTGTTCCTGTGTATGACTTGACCTGGCTGACTTCTCTTCTGATTCCTGCTCCTGGTTTTGGGCTCCTGACAATGCCAACTCCTGGCTTCCTGACCCAAACTCGTCTGAATACCCACTCTGGCTTCCAAACCCTGGCTTCTGTTTTTGACTATATTCCTGATCTGTGTTATTTTTGCTATTACATTAAAGGTGTGATTTTAACTGCATTTTCTGTCTCTGCCTGGTTTATGATTCCAAACAGGAAGTAAGCAAACATTTTGACAAAAGAGTGGCTGTGGACATGGTATACTTGGATTTTGCAAAAGCATTTGACGTAGTTCCCCTACACACAGCTAATATGTAAGTTAACAGCTAGTCAGTGACTGTTTCTGAACTCTGATCAGTTGTGTATGTTCTTGGGTGCAACGTGTATGGGGCCCACTGTGCTTGCACACAGCTTGCTTAGGGGAGACTCAGAGGAAGGAAGAGTGGACAGCGCTTGTAAGGGAATCCAGAAGAGGAAGTAAGGGACCGCTCTGTGCAATGATATTTAAGATGATATGATAAGTACTATCTCTTTTTTATTTTAAAGTAGAAAAAAATATTTTCTTTAGCACCATTTTAAAGTGATGTGGGGGGGGGGGGGACTCCCCCTGCAAGTTAAGAGTATAATGTACTAGAATGCGTCACATACTAGCACATTATGACAGACTTTCCTTAAAACAAAGCCCTCCAGTGTTGCACTGTAACCACTGACAGGGCTTCTGTCTTCACCTGGTCTTCCTTCCAGGTTCGCAGGCTCCGGCCGTTTAAATGGTGGAGCCATGATGACGTCACTCCTGCACATGCGCATAGCAGTCATGATTGCAGCACAGTGCTCTGAAGGGACAGAATACTCAGTATGCTGTCCCTTCAGAGCTCAACACACAAGCGCCGGTGACGTCACTGGCTGCAGAAATAGTGAATATTTCCTACACAGAGATATTCCTTGTACCTAGAGGCAAGCTTTAACATAAGCTTACCTGTAGGTACAAGTTACCAAGCAGTATTTGCTATCGCTTTAAACCCCTACTTTGCTCTAAATAGACAATTTGCAGGTTAGGGCTTAGGGTATACTGGCAAGTTTGTAAAAATTTTGAAAATTAAAAACACGTTTTTTAAAGAGTGTTATCGCAGATTATTTGGATGTTTTGCATGTGAAAATTTGTGTTGGCTTTACAAAATACTGCACCAAAAACATATAACAGTACTTACAAAACTAAAAAAGACCATGTAAACCCCTTTAATCCTAAAGGATTGGGAAGATGACAGTGTCTTTCAGATAACAAACAAGAAATGCACTCTACAGTATACATAAATCAGTTGCAAGTATGCAGGTAGTTGAGTCATGTGAGTGAGTGACAAGAATGATAAGCAGCAGCCGTTTCTATGCATCGCAAATTACTTAGAAACACAGATATTTCCTGTAAGTTATTTTCCATTCAACACAGTAAATGATTAGACTGGGAGCTGATTTCGTTCCTAAGTGAATTGCTAGTCACTAGCATATAACATGCATTTACTATTTTTGTAGCCTATGCATGGCATTCTTGCTCCTTTGACATTCTCCAGTGTCAGCCTACCAAATCTAATGTACATGGTTCTCAAATAGAAGGCAGCTTATTTACAGCACAGCCATCCATCCTCTGATTTATACCCTGCTTGATCCACCAAGACTTGAGAAGGTTCTTTACAAAGGTAAGACATCAAATGTATAGTTGCCAACATTGTAAAAAAATTCATAGGGACACTTTTTTGTCTGTAGGCGGAGTCTTATTATAATTAGGGGGTGGGGCATCAGTTTGTAGGTGTGACATAGTGGGAGAAATAAAAATGCGGCACATGAAGCAAGCCGGTGTGGCGCTGTTCCTATCTGTTAAAGTGGTTAATTGTGATTAGAAAACATAAAATGTGAAATATAAATCGTTTTGGTAAAAATTAGTGTGATAAACTGTAAATTTTCATATGGATTAATATAATAAACTGATGAAATACATAGAATTTGATGATAGAAATATGTGCAAACCGCAAAATTTGATACGTGCAAACCGCAAAATTAATAGATCCTAGATCTATTACACAGATATATTCATGCAATTTGAATCGAAAATATAGAAATATGCTCCTGTGCAAATAAGTGCTGATGTGCAAAATCCCAAAAAATCAAAAAATGATTAGAAATCTCCAACGTGCATAAACTTGATAAACCAGAATATTAAGTCCAGTAATAAAGTTTATAGACCCAATCAAAAATTAAAGTTCATAATCCTAACCAAAAAATTTATATAATAATAATAGTGGATGGAAGTGTTTTGTGCTGGTGAAAAAGAAGAAAGATCATCGTGGGATTTTATCTGTTCCCTTTTGAGACGTGATCACAGCGTTCGTGGCTTATCCGTGCTCCTATTGTGACTGCACTCACCAGAGATAATTACCCCTCCAGGGGTGTAAGGCATTCAGAGTTTTTGCCACTGTATAGCACTCTGGAAATGTTGCCCAATCCTAGATGTCCTGGCTATATTTCTATTGCAAGTCAAATAGAGGAGAGAAGAATCCCAATAGTGTAATATTGTAAGGTAACTTTTATTATTAAAAACATGTGGAAAGGTACTCACATTTTACCATATAAATAAAAGCATTTGCTGCTGACACTGTTGCCGACAAACGGAAATGATGCAAGTACATCCGTTCTCCGCTCGAGCGGACATACCTGCATCATTTCCGTTTGTCAGCAGCAAATGCTTTTATTTTTATTTATATGGTAAAACGTGAGTACCTTTCCACATGTTTTTAATAATAAAAGTTACCTTACAATATTACACTATTGGGATTCTTCTCTCCTCTATTTGACTTGCAAGAGAAATATAGCCAGGACATCTAGGATTGGGCAACATTTCCAGAGTGCTACACAGTGGCAAAAACTGTGAATCCCTTACACCCCTGGAGGGGTAATTATCTCTGGTGAGTGCAGTCACAATAGGAGCACGGATAAGCCACGATTGCTGTGATCACGTCTCAAAAGGGAACAGATAGATCATCGTGGGATTTTTTCTTCTTTTTCACCAGCACAAAACACTTCCATCCACTATTATTATTATTATTATATTTCATTTTTTGGTTAGGATTATGAACTTTAATTTTTGATTGGGTCTATGAACTTTATTACTGGACTTAATATTCTGGTTTATTAAGTTTATGCACGTTGGAGATTTCTAATAATTGTTTTATTTTTTTGGATTTTGCACAGCAGCACTTATTTGCACAGGAGCATATTTCTATATTTTCGATTCAAATTGCATTAATATAGTTACATAGTTAGTTACATAGTTAGTTAGGTTGAAAAAAGACACAAGTCCATCCAGTTCAACCACAAATAAAAAAATATATATATTGGAAGGCCGGGTACCGGCCTGAAGTTATGGGAGGAGCCCGGAGGGTATTTAAGCATCCCAAAGGCCGCCGGTCTTTGTCGGTTTCCTGTGCGAGATATCTGATACGTCAGACATCTAGGACCGACTCGTTCGAGACAAGCGCTGTTGGTGCCGGTTCGTGAGCTCCGTTTCGTCTGTCCGTCTCCTTGTGTTGTTGCAGTCCCGCGTTCCGTGTTCGTAAGTCGTGTTGTCCCTTCGTGTCGCACTCGTGTCGCCGAGTCACAGTTCCGTACAAAGTATCTGGTTCGGCTGTGGCAGGTAGGGCTTCGGCTCCCATGTTTTACGTTCTCATGCACTGCTTATCATGTCACTAAACTGTGCTAAGCTCACGAACCACGCACCGCTTGTCTCGAAAAACACCATACAGCTACACGCACGTTTTTTGGTTGAACACGGTCGGGAGCCACCTAGTGGCACACACATTCAGGGCCGCCCGCCATGACACTCCGACCGATGCCGCATCCGGCACTCAAGGGTTCCCCTTACGCGGTCGGAGTACGCAGGCTTTGAATCGTTCAAACGTAGCTCGCTCACGGGTGCCGTTCGCACTCACACACAGCGATCATGTCATGTCAAATCGGTCAAGTCAGTTGCCGGGTCACTGGTTACGTTCCGAGTCTCTGTTGGCATGTTAAGCGCACGAATTACTTCGACCGTGTCGAAACATTTCATTGTATTAGCATGGCAATCATTTCGTCATTTCAAACATGGCTAACGTATCAGGCCATTCGGTCATGCTAAGTCATTTCGCATCAGTTAAACAGGGCGTTCATGCCATCATTTCGATCCTGGTCGCACTCAGATTCAAGTCATGACGCACTTAGGCACGGATTTGTCTCGGGGTACCCAGGTTACGGCCGCATTACCATACATGTTTCAGAGATTGGCCCACCGCTCGTACGGATGCGGGCTCGAGTCCAGTCTTTGGCATGATTTCGGTCATTGGCCACGTATCGGTCTGAATCCGGTCGCATCCGGGATGCTTCGATTCGCACTGATTCGCCTAGCCGCTCGGCCTCCTTTCTATACATGCTCCAGAGATTAGATTCGGTTACAAGTTATTCGGTTTGTTGAAATCTAGTCTTTGTCATGGTTTCATTTCGGTCACTATACCTCTGGGTAGGTCCGGTCGCATCCATAGATGCTCCGATCGGGGCAATCCAGACGCACGACTACCCGGCCTCATTTCGATACATGCGCCAAGGGCGGAATCGCATCACAGGTTGCGTTCATTCTTGATTCTTGCCCTTGTCATGGTATGTCATTTCTGTCTCACCTTACCACGCCCAGCATGAATGCAGTCACTTCCCCGCACTAATTCGTGTCGGCGTGCCCTAGGCCGGCCTCATTTCAATACATGCGCCAGGGACGGAATCGCATTAAAAAAAAAAAAAAAAAAGTAAAAAAAAATAAATAAAAAACTTTTGATTCTTATCAGGGGCGGGGGGGGACTCCTGCATTTTCATGGCAGGTACGTATACCATAGGTTACACGTCCAAACTCATTTCTTGTCACCTCTTTTATAGGCCCAGCCTGCAGACACGTGACCAGTCAACTAAGTAACGGGTCTTGGCAGCCGCCATGTCATCAGTCGGCAGCGATGACCTCACCACCCCGCTATCTCCGGCGTCAGCCTCCGAGGCTGGCAGTGTCCAGTCCCTTAGGGCATGGACAATTCCCAGGCTGTCCGCCGAGCTGAGGCGCAGAGGGATACCCTTCTCGTCCGCGGCCAGGAAGGAGGAGCTATTCAGGCTCCTCTTTCCACCACCGGCTGCAGCCGGTTCCAGCAGCCAGCAGGCGTCCCTGGAATCCATTTCAACCGCCGTCGCTCAGCTACACGCTCTTGTATCTTCCCTGTCTTCCTCGATCATTGAGGTCCAGGACAGGGTGTCACGTCTAGAGGCCAGTCCGGCCGCCACGGTTCCGGACCCTGCGGTGGTCCCAGCCATCAGTGCACCGGCCGCAGGTAGTGAGCTTGCCACGACTACCATTCATCCTTCCCACCTGGTGCCACCCAGCGTAAGGAAGGACATTTTAGAGGGCAGAGACGTTAACCTGGCCTCACTCATGATCTCGGTCCATGATTTGGCAGAGAACAAGGCCTACACCTGGGGGGGACGTCTCGGTGGTTTTGAAGGCAAAGGATCCGAGGCTCAACAGAAAGCTCACGGTGCCCGAGTTCACGCTCGCTTTCGGCATGTTCAGGGACGTGCTGTGCTCAGCCTCCCCGGGCAGGCGGGAGGAACTGGACCTCTACCTCCATTTAATCGTAGACCTGGGCCACAAATACGGTGGCTCAGCGTTCTACGATTATCATCGGTCCTTCTCGGCCAAAGCCGCGGCCAGATTCTTACAGTTCCATTTGACAACAGACTGGAGCGTAGTGGACACCGAGTTGTTCTGCCGCCACTTTGCGGGTCTACGGTCCCCGCTATGTGCTGTCTGTCAGTCAGCATCCCACACCACGGTCTGGTGTGCCAACATAGCCTCTGTCCACCCGATAGCTAGCACGGCCTCTACCAGCACGAGTCAGGCTCAGCAGGCCCTGGCGCAAGGGCAGAAGGTGGACAAGTTGGGACGTCATACCGGGCTCATCACCCTGCCCCACACCACCCACGAATGTCGGAACTTGCGCTCAGCAGCAACAGATGAGCCAGCTCTTCAGATCGGGACTTTATGATAGGCCCGTTCAGTCAGTCCCCCTTTAGTGTCTGGAGGGTCAGCCCTATCGGGCTTGTACAGGGAAGATTTTCAAATAAAAGCGCCTCATTCTTCCGTCGTCCCCAGTCTCAACTCGCTCATTCCCTCAGAGGAGTTCTCACTGAAGTACGCTTCAGTAGATATGGCTATCCAGGCCATACTCAGGGCTGGGGTGGGGGCCTGGCTCTCGAAGGCTGACATATCTGACGCCTTCAAGCTGCTGCCCATACATCCCTCCCTGTGGTGCCGGCACGGCATCAAGTGGAGGGAGCGATATTATTTCGCAACCAAGCTGACCTTCGGGTCTAAGAGTAGTCCTTGGTTATTTGATAAGTTCGCGGAGACCCTGGCGTGGATCCTTCTCCACGAGGCACAGTGCCACGAGGTCATCCATTATTTGGATGACTTCCTTCTGATAGAACCACCCGGGGCTCCCCCAGGGGACCTTGGAAAGTTGAGGACGGTTTTCAACAATCTGAACGTCCCCATAGCGGAACACAAGGTTGACGGCCCGGCGCACAAGATCACGTTCTTGGGCATCGACCTTGACACTCTAGCCATGCAGGCCAGCCTTCCTGCAGATAAGTTGGACCGTATCAGGACGGTTTTACAAGAGTTCACCCGGGTGGGGGGATGTACTCAGAAGCAACTTCAGTCTCTCCTTGGGATGTTGAATTTTGCTATGAGGATCATCCTCCAGGGCCGCTCCTTCGTGTCCCGATTGCTGGTCTTCCTGTCCTACACTCAGGACCCAGACCAGGTCATCAGGCTGGATTCAGCAGCCAGGGCAGATCTGGCCATGTGGGAAGACTTTCTCAGTAATTGGAACGGTGTGTCCCTGTTCATCCCAGTAGTGTCCACGCTGTCACCACAGGTGGTGACAGATGCGGCAGCATCCACAGGATGCGCCGCCATTTTTTGGCCATTTGTGGTTCGCCGCCCCATGGCCTCCTCAGGCACTAGCCACACCGGGCTTCACTACCACGTCAGCCCTCTTTGAGCTGTTCCCCATCGTAGCAGCCGCTCACCTATGGGGTCACCATTGGTCTGGACAGACTGTGGCTTTTACGACACCGACAATCAAGCCACAGCCGAGATCATCAGCAAGGGCAGGTCTAAATCCAGGCCCGTCATGTCCTTCCTCCGCAGACTGGTCCAGCTATCCCTACAACATCAGTTCAATGTTTACTGCTCATTCATTCCAGGGAAGTTCAACTCAGCAGCGGACGCACTCTCCCGTTTTAACTTTATTTCTTTCTTTGAACAGATGCCAGGAGCCTACCATCTCTCAGCCACTATCCCGGATTGGTCACAACTGACCTTGGACTAGCCCCACATTTACAGTCAGCTACTAACATCATCAACGCTTCGCTCGCCCGCAACACCCGTCGGGCCTACCGGACGGCCTGGAGGGCATTTAATAAGTTCCTGCCCCAACGCCCCCGTGAATCTTCCAGCGTCAAGCAGGTTCTGGCGTTTATTGCTTATTGCCATTCTCACCTAGCACTGTCACACAGCACGATACGCCAGTACGTGGCCGGGGTGCAGCACTACTTGTCACTTCAAGACCCCACGAGGCCTTCGGTGTTCTCCTGCCACGCAGTGAGGGCTCTACTGCGTGGAGTTCAGAAGCACCAGCCGCCAGTCAGCCCGAAGCGGCTGCCTATCACTGGGGAGATCTTTAAGGGGATGTCTGACATCCTGGATAGGTCCCCTTTTGGTCTCCTCCTCAGCACCGTCCTGCAGGCTGCGATACACATGGCGTTTTATGGGTTTCTACGGCCCAGCGAGTTCACTCGCAGCCACCCAGCTGGTCCAGTCTTGCATAAAAGTAATCTCTGCCGCCACCAGGATCACTATGTTCTTCACTTGGCGACGTCTAAAACTCAGCAGCGAGGTTCCGGAGTAGATATTCACCTGTACAGGACCCACAACAACTGGTGCCCAGTTGCCGTGTTAAACCGCTTGACGGCACTGCTATCCGACCGCCCAGGTTCCAGTCCGCTTTTACCCTTTCCAGTTAAACCCCTCAACTCGTCGCAGTTCGTGGAACATGTCCGGGTCCTTCTTGGCAATCTTCAATTGGACCCCAGCCAGTACTCCGGGCATTCATTCCGGATCGGGGCGGCCACGACGGCCTCAAGACAGGGGGTTCCGGACCATGTGATCAAGAAACTAGGTCGGTGGAAGTCGGCCTGCTTCTCTCGCTACATACCTAACCCACAGTTGGAGATGGCTCAGGCCTTGGCCCGACTTACTCAGTGACATTTACCTTTAATAAATAATTATTCCCTACCTGAAAGTTTTGCCCCCTTATTTTGGTGTACCATACGGTAGACCAAGGCACGCTTTCAGGTCTATTTCATGTTGGTAAGTTTTGTGTTGTTCTTATGTGTCATCGTTACTCATGTCGTCCGTAGGGCTCTAGACCATAAATTGGAAGGCCTGAAGTTATGGGAGGAGCCCGGAGGGTATTTAAGCAGCCCAAAGGCCGCCGGTCTTTGTCGGTTTCCTGTGCGAGATACCCACCCACCCTCCCCTTTTTTAAAGCCTCTTCCAAGTATTCTTACCCCAGACTGAATACTCATTTCACATTATTCCATAACTACTTTTATCATTCCTTATCTAGGGTATGCCCCTTTATTTTGGTGTACCATACGGTAGACCAAGGCACGCTTTCAGGTCTATTTCATGTTGGTAAGTTTTGTGTTGTTCTTATGTGTCATCGTTACTCATGTCGTCCGTAGGGCTCTAGACCATAAATATACATATATATATATATCATACAATCCCATATACCCCATTCTATACCCACAGTTGATCCAGCGGAAGGCAAAAAAACCCCAGCAGAGCATTCTCCAATTTGCTAAAGCAGGGGAAAAAAATTCCTTCCTGATCCCCCGAGAGACAATCGGATTTTCCCTGGATCAACTTTACCTATAAATGTCAGTACCCAGTTATATTATGTACATTCAGGAAAGTATCCAGGCCTTTCTTAAAGCAATCTACTGAGCTGGCTAGAACCACCTCTGCAGGGAGTCTATTCCACATTTTCACAGCTCTTACTGTGAAGAAACCTTTCCGTATTTGGAGATGAAATCTCTTCTCCTCTAGACGTAAAGAGTGACCCCTTGTCCTCTTTGTTGACCGTAAAGTGAATAAATCAACACCAAGTTCACTATATGGACCCCTTATATATTTATACATGTTGATCATATCCCCCCTTAATCTCCTCTTATCAAGGGTGAATAAATTCAGTTCCTCTAATCTTTCCTCATAGCTGAGCTCCTCCATGCCTCTTATCAGTTTGGTTGCCCTTCTCTGCACTTTCTCCAGTTCCCCAATATCCTTTTTGAGAACTGGTGCCCAAAACTGAACTGCATATTCCAGATGAGGTCTTACTAATGATTTGAACAGGGGTAAAATGATATCTCTCTCTCTGGAGTCCATACCTCTCTTAATACAAGAAAGGACTTTGCTTGCTTTGGAAACCGCAGCTTGGCATTGCATGCTATTATTGAGTTTATGATCTACCAAAACCCCCAGATCCTTCTCCACTACGGATTCCCCCAGTTGTACTCCCCCTAGTATGTATGATGCATGCATATTCTTAGCCCCCAAGTGCATAACTTTACATTTATCAACATTAAACCTCATCTGCCACATAGTCGCCCAATTTGACAGAGCATTGAGGTCAGCTTGTAAATTGGAGACCTCCTGTAAGGACGTTATTCCACTGCATAGCTTGGTGTCATCTGCAAAGACAGAAATGTTACTTTTGATCCCAGACCCAATATCATTTATAAAGATATTAAAAAGTAAGGGTCCCAGCACTGAACCTTGGGGTACACCACTGATAACCTTAGCCCATTCAGAGTAAGAATCATTAACCACGACTCTCTGAATTCTGTCTTTTAGCCAGTTTTCTATCCATTTACAAACCGATATTTCCAAACCTGTAGACCTTACCTTACACATGAGCCGTGTGTGGGGAACTGTATCGAACGCTTTTGCAAAATCCAAGTATACCACGTCCACAGCCACGCCTCTGTCCAAGGTTTTACTTATCACCTCATAAAAAGAAATGAGGTTTGTCTGACAACTTCTGTCTTTCATGAATCCATGCTGTCTGTTGCTTAAAATATTTTTTTCCTGCAAGAACTCGTCTATGCGGTCTTTTAATAATCTCTCCAGTATCTTCCCAACTATAGAAGTTAAACTAACAGGTCTATAGTTACTTGGTAAAGACTTTGTTCCCTTTTTAAATATAGGCACCACGTTCGCCCTGCGCCAATCCAGTGGTACTATTCCTGCCATTAATGATTCCCTAAAAATTAGATACAATGGCTTTGAAATTACAGTGCTCAATTCTTTTAATATCTGTGTAACTAACACATATCTAGGATCTATTAATTTTGCGGTTTGCACGTATCAATTTTTGCGGTTTGCACGTATTTCTATAATCAAATTATATGTATTTCATCAGTTTATTATATTGTTTTATTATATTAATCCATATTCTATGAAAATTTACAGTTTATCACAAAAAATTTTACCAAAACGATTTATATTTCACATTTTATGTTTTCTAATCACAATAAACCACTTTAACAGATAGAAACAGCACCACACCTACTTTTATTTCCTCTATCTTTTTACCCCACTTAGGTGGGAGTAACCAGTAGGGGCAGCAGTTCTCTCTTTTTTCTTTAAACAATTTTCTTTCTGCTGGCATTTATTAGTGGGAATCAAACACTTTCTTATTTACACGAAGCAAGCCTCTGCAAAAAATGGGCAGGGTTTAAGCTAAATATTGGGTGTGGCTTAAAGTGGCATGACTCAAAGGGGGTGTGGTTAGAGTTTGAGATGAATGAGGGATGGAGGGAGAAAGAGAGAGAAAAAAAGAAAAAAGAAAGAAAGAGAGGGAGGGACAGCAGGCCCAGATCCTTCACCACAATAGAAATATGTGTATTTCAGAAAGTTTAACAATCAGCAGATAAAGATACTCCAAACACCTGGTGTTAGCACTTCAATCATCCCGGCACCATGGTTGTTATAGTGTCAGGATGATTGAAGCGCATTATTACTATTATTACATTGTAATATAAAATGAAATAGTTCAACTCGCCATAATGTAGAATTAGTAGAAGACCTGATTGTGTCACTTGCCACTGTCGTCTGCCACCAGATGTCATCAGGTGTAACCAGCAGAGTCCCTCTTTACAACAGGCATTCCCAGCAGAGTCCCTCCTTACATCAGGCATTCCCAGGAGAGTCCATCCTTAAACCAGGCATTCCCAGTGGAGTCCCTCTTTACATCAGGCATTCCCAGTAGAGTCCCTCCTTACACTAGGCATTCCCAGTAGAGTCCCTCCTTACACTAAGCATTCCCAGTAGAGTCCCTCTTTACATCAGGCCTTCCCAGTAGAGTCCCTCCTTACATCAGGCCTTCCCAGTAGAGTCCCTCTTTACATCAAGCATTCCCCGTAGAGTCCCTCCTTACACCAGGCATCCCCATAAGATTCTCTCCTTACATCAGGTGTCCCCAGTAGAGCCCCTCCTTACATCAGGTAACCCCAGTAGAGTCCCTCTTTACATCAGGCATTCCCAGTAGAGTCCCTCCTTACATCAGGCATTCCCAGTAGAGTCCCTCTTTACATCAGGCATTCCCAGTAGAGTCCCTCTTTACATCAGGCATTCCCAGTAGAGTCCCTCTTTACATCAGGCATTCCCAGCAGAGTGCCTCCTTACATCAGGTGTCCCCAGCGGAGTCCCTCCTTACATCAGGCATTCCCAGTAGACTCCTTTCTTACACCAGGCATTCCCAGTAGAGTCTCTCCTTACATCAGGTGCCCCCAGTGGAGCCCCTCCTTACATCAGGTATCCCCCAGCGTTGACCCTCTAACATCAGGTGTGCCCTAGTGGAGCCCCCCCTTATATCCGGTATCCCCTAGCGGTGTCCCCCTTACATCAGGTGTCCCCCAGTGGAGCCCCCCTTACATCAGGTATCCCCCAATGGAGCAGCCCCCTTACATAAGGTGTCCCCAAGTGAAGCAGCCCCCCTTACATCAGGTATCCCCCCCCTTTACATCAGGTGTCCCCAGTGGAGCAGCCCCCCTTACATCAGGTATCCCCCAGTGGAGCAGCCCCCATTACATAAATGATCCCCCGGTGGAGCAGCCCCCTTACATCAGGTATCCCCCAGTGGAGCAGCCCCTCTTACATCAGGTATCCCCCAGCAGCAGAGACTCTCTCCGCCACCATTACAGAACACCAGAACAAAGTAACAGGCAGAGTGGAACAAAATAGGTGGAGCAGGCCAGGTGGCTGCCAATAGAAATTGAGCGATGGCACCGCCCACCACCCGCCCCGCGGCCTTTACAACGGGTCACAGACAGACCGGAGCAGGGGGCGGGGGTGGGCACCACAGCTCAATTTCTATTGGCAGCCACCCAGCCTCTTGTTTGTTCTCTGTGTGTTCTGTAAAATGGCGGCCGGTGGAGACATTGTCTCCCCTGGCCGCGGACCTCTAGCGGTGGCGGTGAAAAATCGGGAAAACAAGGATTTCCCGGGACATTTCCCAGGACATTTCCCAGGAATTGAGAAAACCGGGAAAAAGGTCTGAATACCGGGAATGTCCTGGGAAATTCAGGACAGTTGGCAAGTATAAGTGCCATTTGAGATAAAACTACAGAACAGGCACAAGCTATAGAAATAATTAGCAATGATGCTGGAAAATATCAAGGACAACTCAACTCAAAACAAAAATTGAAGGTGCACAATTCAGGGATATCAGCCTCATATTTTCTACTGTACTCTAGTGACTGACCCCCAACAAGTATGCGAGAAGCAGATATCCTGACGCTGTCTGCATGCTGTTTCTAAAGCTGTAATAATAATAAAAAAAAGGCATGGAGATTTGGGCACTGCCCTGGAGGACTTTTAGCAAACCAAGGATTTAAAGCAAAAAAAGTTTTTTTTTTAAATAATGTACAGCAGGGAGAAGGTTCTTTTATGCAACTTCAAGGGAAAAATATAAAAACACCAATCCTTTAAATAATTTATTTTAGTTCATGGACAGCATCAGTAACACCATATACTGGCATTCTATATGTTTTGTGTAATTTATTTGTTTACTTTTACATTTAGCTTGGCCTAAATACAGCAGCAGCACAAGGGGAGATGAGGGTGGAGGAACAACATAACTGCTCTTTGTCTAATCACACAATGCCTTGTAACACTGACAGTATGCAGGAACCAGACAAATTTTGATCCATCTATGGGCAGGCCGTTTGTACTGAAGTCGATCTATCAATCGACTTCAGTAAAACCAGACTGTCTTTTTTTTTTTTGTTCGGTCACTGCCGGCGGCCATAGCTCCTGCTGTTAGAAAACAATAGTGCACAGTGTTGGTCATCTTACTTTAAAAAAGTAATTAGTTAAGTTACAAATTACTTCTTCCAAAAAGTAATTGCGTTAGTAACTCAGTTACTACATTGGAAAAGTAATTAGTTACGCAGCAAAGTAACTGTGACTTTTTTTTTTAAATATTCTATACGTGTAACTAAGGCGGGTCTAGTATTACTGTAACCAAGGGGTGCATTTATTATTATTGTTATATATCGTGTAACCAAGGGGCTGCTCTATTATTACTCTAACCAAGGGGCAGATCTGTTATAGCGTGTAAGCAAGGGGCGGGTCTATTATTATTATATCGTGTAAGGGGCGGGTCTATTATTATTATATCGTGTAAGGGGCGGATGGCTACAGAAGAGGGCGAATGTTAAATTAATGGGCAGAGCTTGAAATATAACAATAATAATACATGCGCCCCTTGGTTACAGTAATACTAGACCCGCCCCTTAGTTACACGATAGACGCCCCTTGCAGAGTAGCACGAGCATCGGGAGCGTGCAGCATCGCCTCGTACAATTACATGTTAACTGCGCCTGCGCGGTGTAGAGTTCACTCAGAGCTGTTTAGGTTCAGCAATTTTCGGAAGCTCCGTAGTCTTTCGTACTGCGCAAGCGCTGCGCCTGCGCAGTACAGGGGGTCCCTATCCGGCGGGGGAACTTTTTCGGCAGGACACCGGAATTACACTACTGCCATCTAGTGGCGGTAGATGTAATTGGGGTAACTAAGCCAAAGTAATGGGAACTGAGTTACCATGAGGGGAAAAGTAATCAGTTAGATTACTCGTTACCCTCTAAAGTAACTGCGTTAAGTAACTCCGTTTATTTTAACTCAGTTACTTACATCACTGATAGTGCAGCAGGAGGGATTCCTTCATCGACACTGACTGCATTGGTTGAAGGAAAGAAAATTGCATAATGTACAGTCTGCCTCACTCTGTCTCGAAAACAACTAAGATTTGTAGCATCCCCTGTAGCGTTCGGGATGTAGTTTTACAGCTTAGTAACTAAGCTGGATCGATTTCAAGTAAAAAAAAAAAAAAAGTCCTGCAAGCAGCACACCTACACTGCCCCTGCCCATTGGAATGAATGGGCAGCACTTCCGAAGTCCCTGAAAAGCAATTTGGAAGTTCAGCAACATGCAGCAACATGGGCGCTTTTAACCCCTTGTTAACCCCTTCTTGCAGCTTAAAAGCGCCCCGCTAGTGGCCGAAAAGCAATGCTTAAACAGCAGAAAAGCGATGCTAAAACTAGTTGCGCTTTACCGCTAATGGACCCGCCACCCCAGTGTAAAAGGGGTCTTACTGTATCCAAATTTAAAAATGGTTTTGTCTTTAGTAACAGCTGTGGTGAAAAAAACAAATCCCATTGTGCCTCTGCCTCTGGGAGTCAAACCTGTGGTCTGTATAGTCATGGGACTTGCATCTTCACAACAGCCGGAGTGCTAATGTTGCCTACTCCTGCTCTAGATCAAGAAGAGGGAAAAAATCTCCCAAATGGGGATACAGATAGCGATACAAAATCTGAGAGAGGCTCTAACCTGCATGTGTATATCAGGAATACCAACCCATAATATGCACTTTTCTGTTCTAGGTCAATAAACTAATAACTAAATGAGAATGAGAATCCTGGACCTTACAGTTTCAAATTCAAGTCAGCAATGGCAGATCCTATATTTCAGTCCTTATAGGGTTATTTTAAGGCACTTATCCAAAGCTGTTTTTTTTTCCAGGAAATATTCCTGTTTTTACCTATACCCCAGAACATAGTAAGTGCATACTACATAGCATGTAGGTGGGGTGTAGCGTGGTGCAGTGGCAATAACACATACAGTCCCATTGCAGTGAAAAAACTTGTATTGAAACATTGCAAATACAGTTCACAAATAACCAGATGAGAAGGCAGCCTAGCTGGGAACACTCACAGGTCCAACAGCGTGTAGAGAGCAGGTTTCAGCCGAACTGATAGCATCTTTAGAGAGTAGGGTTGCCACCTTTTCTTCAAGCCAAACCCGAACACTTTTGCGGCACAGGGCAATTTTTTTTTTTTTTTTTTGCAGTAAACACTATAGGATTATAAAAGACCTGGGACACATTTGGGTGCCCCAAGGAGAGTAGTAATGTAGCGCACAGAGCGCACCAGTGGGTGTGGCCAAATTGTCCTTGCTGACATCATCACCACACCCTTCAGTGATGCCAAACCTGCCCCCAAATAGCCGCCCACAGCGTGTATGACTATCTCAGTTACTTGTGGAGCCACAGCCTAGTCTGAATAATGTGTTCGGGTTTCAGGTGGACTAAAACCCTGACACATGATTCAAAACCCGAACTGTCCGGGTGAATCTTGGACCGGTGGCAATCCTATTAGAGAGGGGCAGAATGCAGCCTTCTTGCACCCAAGCAGGAACCGTTCTCCGATGCTAGTTCTGTCCCTTCTAGACGGGGTACTTGTCCCTACTAGGGTTGCCACCTTTTCCTTGAGTCAAACCCGAACATTTTGCCAGCACATGTCAATTTTTTTTTTTGTATATAGTATTGTAAAAGACCTTGGACACCTTTGGGTGCCCCAAGGCCAGTAGTAATGTGGCGCGTGTATCGGCGAACATTTGGTGTGGCCAAACTGATAATAAGAGGCTTAAGGAGACATAGTTAAGTAAAACAAAAGCATTATTTTAACCATAAAATATGCTTTGATTGCTGTGCCACAAGTAAGAGTCTCACAGACTCAGGGCAATCATTTTTGCATTTCTTCATGCACAAAAGCTAGTCATCCAGGCACACACGATCAGGCCAGCTGCTTTGAGCAAGGTGTATTTTATTGTAGAAGAGAAATTGCATGTCTCTTCTGCAATAAGAAAAAGCCCACCTGCTCGCAGCTAGGGATGGGCCCGGTGTTCGATTCGAACCCATGTTCGAATCGAACATCGGCCGTTCGACCGCTCGTCGAAACCAGAACTCTCAGGACCGTTCGCATCAAATTCGTGTGATGCGAACGGTCCACAATGCACTGCGCCAGTCGCAGTGCATTGCTGGCTGATGATTGGCCAAGCATGCACTGTGACCCCGCATGCTTGGCCAATCATAGAGCCAGCGGCGAGGAGAGCAATAATTGGCCACAGGCAGGATGCCTGTGGCCAATTATAGCTCAGGGGGTTTAGTACACGCCCCACACTATATAAGGCTGCCGCGCCGGCGGCCTCATGTAGTGTGTTCCGGCGTTAGGAACAGTGTCAGTGACATTATCTGCTTGTGATTCATTTCTGTGTGTGGATTCTGGGGATTAGTGTAGGGAAAGAGGAAAAATAGGCAGGGATAGTTTATTCTTCTCAGTGCTGTTCTCAATCTCTACCAATCCAGCCATCTGCAGGAGTAGTTAGTGTGTGTGTGCGTGCTGTGTTAGTAAAGCACAGCAGTAGCACACTAAACCACCTTACCCTGTATCTGCCCTTCTGGCCTGTTGTCATCTAAGGCAGCCAGCCAGCCAGCCATCTGCAGGAGTTAGTGTGTGTGTGTGTGTGTGTGTGCTCTGTGACTATAACACAGCACACTAAACCACCTTACCCTGTATCTGCACTTCTGGCCTGTTGTCATCTAAGGCAGCCAGCCAGCTGCAGGAGTTAGTGTGTGTGTGTGTGTTCTATGTGACTATAACACAGCACACTAAACCACCTTACCCTGTATCTGCCCTTCTGGCCTGTTGTCATCTAAGGCAGCCAACCAGCCAGCCAGCCATCTGCAGGAGTTAGTGTGTGTGTGTGTGTGCTCTCTGTGACTATAACACAGCACACTAAACCACCTTACCCTGTATCTGCCCTTCTGGCCTGTTGTCATCTAAGGCAGCCAGCCAGCCATCTGCAGGAGTTAGTGTGTGTGTGTGCTCTGTGACTATAACACAGCACACTAAACCACCTTACCCTGTATCTGCACTTCTGGCCTGTTGTCATCTAAGGCAGCCAGCCAGCTGCAGGAGTTAGTGTGTGTGTGTGTTCTATGTGACTTTAACACAGCACACTAAACCACCTTACCCTGTATCTGCCCTTCTGGCCTGTTGTCATCTAAGGCAGCCAGCCAGCCAGCCAGCCATCTGCAGGAGTTGTGTGTGTGTGTGTGTGTGTGTGCTCTGTGACTATAACACAGCACACTAAACCACCTTACCCTGTATCTGCCCTTCTGGCCTGTTGTCATCTAAGGCAGCCAGCCAGCCATCTGCAGGAGTTAGTGTGTGTGTGTGTGTGCTCTGTGACTATAACACAGCACACTAAACCACCTTACCCTGTATCTGCACTTCTGGCCTGTTGTCATCTAAGGCAGCCAGCCAGCTGCAGGAGTTAGTGTGTGTGTGTGTTCTATGTGACTTTAACACAGCACACTAAACCACCTTACCCTGTATCTGCCCTTCTGGCCTGTTGTCATCTAAGGCAGCCAGCCAGCCAGCCAGCCATCTGCAGGAGTTAGTGTGTGTGTGTGTGTGTGTGCTCTGTGACTATAACACAGCACACTAAACCACCTTACCCTGTATCTGCCCTTCTGGCCTGTTGTCATCTAAGGCAGCCAGCCATCTGCAGGAGTTAGTGTGTGTGTGTGTGCTCTGTGACTATAACACAGCACACTAAACCACCTTACCCTGTATCTGCCCTTCTGGCCTGTTGTCATCTAAGGCAGCCAGCCAGCCAGCCATCTGCAGGAGTTTGTGTGTGTGTGTGCTCTGTAACTATAACACAGCACACTAAACCACCTTACCCTGTATCTGCCCTTCTGGCCTGTTGTCATCTAAGGCAGCAGCCAGCCAGCCAGCCATCTGCGGGAGTGTGTGTGTGTGTGTGTGTGTGTGCTCTGAGACTATAACACAGCACACTAAACCACCTTACCCTGTATCTGCCCTTCTGGCCTGTTGTCATCTAAGGCAGCCAGCCATCTGCTGGAGTTAGTGAGTGTGTGTGTGTGTGATCTGTGACTATAAGACAACACACTAAACCACCTTACCCTGTATCTGCCCTTCTGGCCTGTTGTCATTGTCATCTAAGGCAGCCAACCAGCCAGCCCTTCTGGCCTGTTGTCATCTAAGCCAGCCAGCCATCTGCAGGAGTTAGTGTGTGTGTGTGCTCTGTGACTATAACACAGCACACTAAACCACCTTACCCTGTATCTGCCCTTCTGGCCTGTTTTCATCTAAGGCAGCCAGCCAGCCAGCCAGCCATCTGCAGGAGTTAGTGTGTGTGTGTGTGCTCTGTGACTATAACACAGCACACTACACCACCTTACCCTGTACCTGCCTTTCTGGCCTGTTGTCATCTAAAGCAGCCAGCCAGCCAGCCATCTGCAGGAGTTAGTGTGTGTGTGTGTGCTCTGTGACTATAACACAGCACACTAAACCACCTTACCCTGTATCTGCCCTTCTGGCCTGTTGTCATCTAAGGCAGCAGCCAGCCAGCCAGCCAGCCATCTGCAGGAGTTAGTGTGTGTGTGTGCTCTGTGACTATAACACAGCACACTAAACCACCTTACCCTGTATCTGCCCTTCTGACCTGTTGTCATCTAAGGCAGCCAGCCAGCCAGCCAGCCATCTGCAGGAGTTAGTGTGTGTGTGCTCTGTGACTATAACACAGCACACTAAACCACCTTACCCTGTATCTGCCCTTCTGGCCTGTTGTCATCTAAGGCAGCCAGCCAGCCAGCCATCTGCAGGAGTTAGTGTGTGTGTGTGTGTGCTCTGTGACTATAAACACAGCACACTAAACCACCTTACCCTGTATCTGCCCTTCTGGCCTGTTGTCATCTAAGGCAGCCAGCCAGCCAGCCATCTGCAGGAGTTTGTGTGTGTGTGTGTGTGCTCTGTGACTATAACACAGCACACTAAACCACCTTACCCTGTATCTGCCCTTCTGGCCTGTTGTCATCTAAGGCAGCCATCTGCAGGAGTTAGTGTGTGCTGTGTGACTCCAGCACAATATACACTACCCATTACAATGTCTGGAAGACCAACAAGGA
This sequence comes from Lithobates sylvaticus, assembly GCA_028564925.1. Taxonomy (NCBI): domain Eukaryota; kingdom Metazoa; phylum Chordata; class Amphibia; order Anura; family Ranidae; genus Lithobates; species Lithobates sylvaticus. Next base: position 55,000,804 of record CM053035.1, read on the forward strand.
GAGGCAGACAGTCACGAGGCAAGAAAACAGGGCAAGCAGGCTCTGTGTCTAGAGACAACAGTGCTGGTCGTGGACGTGGTGCATCGTCATCAGCACGTGGCCATGGAACACGCTTGTCCTTATTTTCGGCAGCTGGACATGTTGAGCCGCATCATGCCGAAGGCTTGGTAGAGTGGATGACCAAGCCCTCCTCATCCTCCTCATCCTTTCTCACCCAGGCTCAGGGTACTGGCAAAGCAGCTGCCAACGCATACTCAATGTCATCATCAGGCCCCCCCTCCCTAGACCCACCATGTCCTCCTGAGGAGTCCCCCTAACTGTTTGAGCACAGTGTTGAGTACATGCTCCAGGAGGATGCCCAGCGTTTTGAAGGCTTGGATGATGATACCCAGCTAGAGGAAGGCAGTAGCGTGAGCGCAGAGAGAGGGGATGCTCAAGGACAGCAATCTGGCAGTCATGTTCCACCAGCTGCAGCTTACTGCCAGGTTTGCTCCAGTGGTGAAGAGGGAGGGGATGATGAGGTCACTGACTCCACGTGGGTGCCTGAACGGAGAGAGGAGGAGGAGGAGGCGGCACATCTCCAACGAGGCAGGATGCCCTCCGGGGGCCAGCTTGAGGCCAGCACACCAACTGAATCACACCGCAGAGCTCCGCCTGTGCAGTGCGCTGCCTCTGCACGTTATTACAAAAGTTCTTTGGTGTGGGCCTTTTTTGAGACGAGTGCATCAGATCGCACCACTGCTATTTGCAACATATGTCTCAAGCGTATCTCGCATGGCCAAAACATCAGCCGCTTGGGCACCACAAGCATGACCAGACATATGTTGACCTGCCATGCAGCTCGTTGGCACATTAAAGACCCACACCAAAGAACAAAGCGGACCTCTCCTTGCTCCTCATCAGCTGGGATCTCCAACCCCACTATACCTTCAGTCCTCTCTGAAAGCTGCACTGAGAGGAATGAAGGTGTAGAATTAGGTGTGTCACAGCCAAGTACTTGCGGACACTCTGCTAGCAGTACACCGACGTCCGGTTGTACCAGGCAAATTTCCCTGCCCCAGCTGCTGGACCGTCGAAAGAAGTTTACTCCCAGCCATCCACATGCCCAGCGGTTGAATGCTAGCTTGGCTAAATTGCTAGCACTTCAACTGCTGCCTTTTCAGTTGGTAGACTCGGCCCCCTTCCGTGAGTTTGTTCAATGTGCGGTTCCTCAGTGGCAGGTTCCCAAACGCCACTTTTTCTCACGGAAGGCGATTCCGGCTCTCTACCGGCATGTGGAAGGCAATGTCCATGCCTCGCTGCATATTAACGCTGACTCATGGTCCAGCAGGCATGGACAGGGACGTTACCTGTCTTTCACGGCCCATTGGGTCACTCTTTTGGCAGCTGGGAAGGATGCAGGACAAGGTGCAGTAGTGTTGGAGGTTGTTCCGCCACCACGCCTCCAAAATGCTACTACTGGTTGTGACACACCTCTCTCCTCCACCCCCTCCTCTTCGTCTTCCTCCATGGCCTCTTCGAGTGCTCTGTCCTCGGAACCAGCGGTGCTCCGTAGGCGTCCAAGGGGCTACGCAAGTACGCAGGCAAAAAGATGCCATGCCGTGCTTGCGCTGGTGTGTTTGGGGGACAGGAGCCACACTGGGGCAGAGGTTCTGTCAGCTCTGCAGGGGCAGGCCGAAAGGTGGTTGATGCCACGCCAGCTTAAGCCAGGAATGGTGGTTTGTGACAATGGCACCAACCTCCTCTTCGCCCTGCGACAGGGACAGCTGACCCATGTGCCCTGTATGGCTCACATCCTTAACCTGGTGGTGCAGCGGTTCTTGGGCAGGTACCCAGGCTTACAGGATGTCCTGAGGCAGGCCAGGAAAGTCTGTGTGCATTTCCGCCGATCATATAATGCCAGTGCTTGGCTGGCTGAGCTGCAAAAGGAGTTGAACCTGCCCAAGAACCGCCTTATATGTGACATGCCCACCAGGTGGAACTTAACGTTGGCCATGCTGCAGCGACTGCACACGCAGCAGAGGGCCATCAATGAGTACCTGTGCGACTACGGCACCAGGACAGGGTCAGGGGAGCTCGGATTTTTTTCCCCACGCCAGTGGAGCATGATCAGGGATGCATGCACTGTCCTGTCACCATTTGAGGAGGCCACGAGGATGGTGAGCAGTGACAGTGCATGCATCAGTGACACTGTACCTCTTGTCCACCTGTTGGAGCATACGCTGCGTGGAATAATGGACAGGGCACTTGAGGCAGAACAGAGGCAGGAAGAGGAGGACTTCCTTGCCTCTCAAGGCCCCCTTTATCCAGACAGTGTTCCTTCTCTCCCACCCATCACAGGAAGAGGATGAGGAGGAGGAGGAGGATTGTGTCAGCATGGAGGTGGAGCCTGGCACTCAGCATCAGCAGCAGCAGTCTTTTAGGGATGATTTACAGTACCAAGAAACCAGTGGACTTGAACGTGGCTGGGAGGAGGTGGCTGCGGATCATGTCGCCCTCAGTGACCCAGAAGACTCCGGACCGAATGCCTCAGCTAACCTACGTTGTATGGCCTCCCTGATCCTGCAAAGCCTGCGGAAGGATCCTCGTATTCTTCGGATCAAGGAGAGGGACCATTACTGGCTGGCCACTCTCCTTGATCCACGGTACAAGGGTAAGGTTGCGGACCTTATCTTGCCGTCGCAGAGGGAGCAGAGGATGAGACATCTCCGGGAGGCCTTGCAGAAAGGTCTGTGCAACGTGTTCCCAGAGACTGGGAGGTTACAAACTCCTGGTCCTGGACGACGAGTTGCTGAGGCTTCGGTCAGTAGCAGAAGGAGCGGTGGGGAAGGTGGACGTCTGACCTATGCGTTCAGACAATTTTTTAGTCCGCAGCCCCAAGGTATGATCGGTTCCAGCAACCATCGCCAGCGTCTGATATACATGGTGCAGGAATACCTAGGGGCAAGGTCAGACTTGGACACCTTTCCCACCGAAAATCCTCTGGCTTACTGGGTCTTGAGGATGGATCACTTGCCAGAGCTTGCACAGTATGCAATTGAGCTACTGGCCTGTCCTGCATCCAGCGTTCTTTCGAACGCACATTCAGTGCTGCTGGAGGATCACAGGGTGCGCCTGTCCACCGACTCGGTTGATCGACTGACCTTCATAAAGATGAATCAGTCTTGGATCACCACCAGCTACCAGGCACCTGAAGCTGATATAACAGAATAATTTATTTTGAAATGTCACATCCCTTCAAGACTGCCTATGCTGATGCTGAGTGACTGTCCTGTTATGTTGACTGACTATCCTCTTCCTCCTCAATGATCCTGATGATAGCTTGGAAGAACATTTTTGTTTCTGGGTGCCACCACCAGTGGCTAAGGCCCAATTTTTCAGCCCCTGTTAAACAGGGGCTTGTAATTACAATTTTTAATGCAATGCTTTGCAACAGGTCTCATTGCTGTGCTCCAAGTACAGTATCTGTGAGTGGTTGCAGTGTTGTGGCACCAGCACCAGTGCCTAAAGCCCAATTTTACACCGGAAATTCCGACCGTGTGTAGGCACCATCGGACAGTTTCGATGTCCGACGGACAAAGTCCTATCTCCTGCTGGATAGATTTTTTGACAACAAAGTCCAATCACACCAAATCCGATCGTGTGTAGCGAATTCCGACGGACAAAGTGCTACGCATGCTTAGATCACATTACAAGACCAAAGCTATTGGCTACTAGCCTCTACGTAGTCCCGTCGTAGGCAACAAACGTCACCACGTTCAGAATGATCGGATTTTCCGACAACTTTGTCCGACCGTGTGTACGCAAAACCAACATCGGACAAAGTACGACGGACATGATCCGACGGACCTGGTCCTCGGATAATCCGAGCGTGTGTATGGGGCTTTAGGCCCAATTTTTCAGCCCCTGTTTAGCAGGGGCGTGTAATTACAATTTCTTATGCAATGCTTTGCAACAGGTCTCATTGCTGTGCTCCAAGTACAGTATCTGTGAGGGGTTGCAGTGTTGTGGCACCAGCACCAGTGCCTAAGGCCCAATTTTTCAGCCCCTGTTTAACAGGGGCGTGTAATTACAATTTTTTATGCAATGCTTTGCAACAGGTCTGATTGCTGTGCTCCAAGTACAGTATCTGTGAGGGGTTGCAGTGTTGTGGCACCAGCACCAGTGCCTAAGGCCCAATTTTTCAGCCCCTGTTTAACAGGGGCGTGTAATTACAATTTTTTATGCAATGCTTTGCAACAGGTCTGATTGCTGTGCTCCAAGTACAGTATCTGTGAGGGGTTGCAGTGTTGTGGCACCAGCACCAGTGCCTAAGGCCCAATTTTTCAGCCCCTGTTTAACAGGGGCGTGTAATTACAATTTTTTTATGCAATGCTTTGCAACAGGTCTGATTGCTGTGCTCCAAGTACAGTATCTGTGAGGTGTTGCAGTGTTGTGGCACCAGCACCAGTGCCTAAGGCCCAATTTTTCAGCCCCTGTTTAACAGGGGCGTGTAATTACAATTTTTTTTATGCAATGCTTTGCAACAGGTCTGATTGCTGTGCTCCAAGTACAGTATCTGTGAGGGGTTGCAGTGTTGTGGCACCAGCACCAGTGCCTAAGGCCCAATTTTTCAGCCCCTGTTTAACAGGGGCGTGTAATTACAATTTTTTATGCAATGCTTTGCAACAGGTCTCATTGCTGTGCTCCAAGTACAGTATATGTGAGGGGTTGCAGTGTTGTGGCACCAGCACCAGTGCCTAAGGCCCAATTTTTCAGTCCCTGTTTAACAGGGGCGTGTAATTACAAATCTTGATCTAATAATTCACAGCAGGGCCCATTCCTGAGCCCACCAAGAGTAACTGTGAGGGCTTACAGTGTTGTGGCAACACCATCCACCACCACCAAAGGCCCAATTTTTCTGCCCCTGTTCAACAGGTGCATGCAATTACAAATCTTGATCTAATAATTCACAGCAGGGCCCATTCCTGTGCCCACCAAGAGTAACTGTGAGGGCTTACAGTGTTGTGGCAACACCAACATCTAATGGGGCAAATTTCTGCAGAGTATATACGGCAGGCCCCTACTTTCAAACATCCAACTTAGAAACGACTCCTACTTGCAAACGGAAGGAGAAAAACAGGAAGTGAGAGGAAATCTACCCCTAGGAAGGGAAATTCTATCCTGTTAGATTTAATTTGGGAAAAAGGTATCTCCTCTCTACTGATGCTTTATCACCAATCCTTGTTTCAATAAAAAAAACACTTTTCCAAAAACATTTGTCATTGGGACGGAAAGTGAGGTGAAATGTTCTGAACAGGTGCACAGACAGCAAAACAAATGTTACAGGGGTGATAACCCTTCCCTATGTTCTCCAAAAAGCTTAAAAATAGATTTTTTTGGATGGAGCTACACTTAAAAATGTACCTGTTCAAAATTACAAACAGATTCTACTTAAGAACAAACCTACAGTCCCTGTCTTGTTTGCACCGCCTGTATACTGCTGTTCAGAGTATATAGGGTTGTAGGTATAGGGTTTTATTTTGGGTGCGGGGTTCCCCTTAATATCCATACAAGACCCAAAGGGGCTGGTAATGGGCTGGGGGGGGGGGGGGGGATGATGGGGTAGCCATGCCATTTTTCTCAAAGATTTTCATCCATATTGCCAGCCAGCCATCTGCAGGAGTGTGTGTGCTCTGTGACTATAACACAGCACACTAAACCACCTTACCCTGTATCTGCCCTTCTGGCCTGTTGTCATCTAAGGCAGCCATCTGCAGGAGTTAGTGTACATATATATACACTACCCATTATAATGTCTGGAAGACCAACAAGGAGAGGCATACAGTCACGAGGCAAGAAAACAGGGCAAGCAGGCTTTGTGTCTAGAGACAACAGTGCTGGTCGTGGACGTGGTGCATCGTCATCAGCACGTGGCCATGGGACACGCTTGTCCTTATTTTCAGCAGCTGGACATGTTGAGCCGCATCATGCCGAAGGCTTGGTAGAGTGGATGACCAAGCCCTCCTCATCCTCCTCATCCTTTCTCACCCAGGCTCAGGGTACTGGCAAAGCAGCTGCCAACGCGTACTCAATGTCATCATCAGGCACCCTTCCCTAGACCCACCATGTCCTCCTGAGGAGTCCCCCTAACTGTTTGAGCACAGTGTTGAGTACATGCTCCAGGAGGATGCCCAGCGCTTTGAAGGCTTGGATGATGATACCCAGCTAGAGGAAGGCAGTAGCGTGAGCGCAGAGAGAGGGGATGCTCAAGGACAGCAATCTGGCAGTCATGTTCCACCAGCTGCAGCTTACTGCCAGGTTTGCTCCAGTGGTGAAGAGGGAGGGGATGATGAGGTCACTGACTCCACGTGGGTGCCTGAACGGAGAGAGGAGGAGGAGGAGGCGGCACATCTCCAACGAGGCAGGATGCCCTCCGGGGGCCAGCTTGAGGCCAGCACACCAACTGAATCACACCGCAGAGCTCCGCCTGTGCAGTGCGCTGCCTCTGCACGTTATTACAAAAGTTCTTTGGTGCGGGCCTTTTTTGAGACGAGTGCATCAGATCGCACCACTGCTATTTGCAACATATGTCTCAAGCGTATCTCGCATGGCCAAAACATCAGCCGCTTGGGCACCACAAGCATGACCAGACATATGTTGACCTGCCATGCAGCTCGTTGACATTAAAGACCCACACCAAAGAACAAAGCGGACATCTCCTTGCTCCTCATCAGCTGGGATCTCCAACCCCACTATACCTTCAGTCCTCTCTGAAAGCTGCACTGAGAGGAATGAAGGTGTAGAATTAGGTGTGTCACAGCCAAGTACTTGCGGACACTCTGCTAGTAGTACACCGACGTCGGGTTGTACCAGGCAAATTTCCCTGCCCCAGCTGCTGGACCGTCAAAAGAAGTTTACTCCCAGCCATCCACATGCCCAGCGGTTGAATGCTAGCTTGGCTAAATTGCTAGCACTTCAACTGCTGCCTTTTCAGTTGGTAGACTCGGCCCCCTTCCGTGAGTTTGTTCAATGTGCGGTTCCTCAGTGGCAGGTTCCCAAACGCCACTTTTTCTCACGGAAGGCGATTCCGGCTCTCTACCGGCATGTGGAAGGCAATGTCCTGGTGCATATTACCGCTGACTCATGGTCCAGCAGGCATGGACAGGGACGTTACCTGTCTTTCACGGCCCATTGGGTCACTCTTTTGGCAGCTGGGAAGGATGCAGGACAAGGTGCAGTAGTGTTGGAGGTTGTTCCGCCACCACGCCTCCAAAATGCTACTACTGGTTGTGACACACCTCTCTCCTCCACCCCCTCCTCTTCTTCTTCCTCCATGGCCTCTTCGAGTGCTCTGTCCTCGGAACCAGCGGTGCTCCGTAGGCGTCCAAGGGGCTACGCAAGTACGCAGGCAAAAAGATGCCATGCCGTGCTTGCGCTGGTGTGTTTGGGGGACAGGAGCCACACTGGGACAGAGGTTCTGTCAGCTCTGCAGGGGCAGGCCGAAAGGGTAGTTGATGCCACGCCAGCTTAAGCCAGGAATGGTGGTTTGTGACAATGGCACCAACCTCCTCTTCGCCCTGCGACAGGGACAGCTGACCCATGTGCCCTGTATGGCTCACATCCTTAACCTGGTGGTGCAGCGGTTCTTGGGCAGGTACCCAGGCTTACAGGATGTCCTGAGGCAGGCCAGGAAAGTCTGTGTGCATTTCCGCCGATCATATAATGCCAGTGCTTGGCTGGCTGAGCTGCAAAAGGAGTTGAACCTGCCCAAGAACCGCCTTATATGTGACATGCCCACCAGGTGGAACTTAACGTTGGCCATGCTGCAGCGACTGCACACGCAGCAGAGGGCCATCAATGAGTACCTGTGCGACTACGGCACCAGGACAGGGTCAGGGGAGCTCGGATTTTTTTCCCCACGCCAGTGGAGCATGATCAGGGATGCATGCACTGTCCTGTCACCATTTGAGGAGGCCACGAGGATGGTGAGCAGTGACAGTGCATGCATCAGTGACACTGTACCTCTTGTCCACCTGTTGGAGCATACGCTGCGTGGAATAATGGACAGGGCACTTGAGGCAGAACAGAGGCAGGAAGAGGAGGACTTCCTTGCCTCTCAAGGCCCCCTTTATCCAGACAGTGTTCCTTCTCTTCCACCCATCACACAGGAAGAGGATGAGGAGGAGGATTGTGTCAGCATGGAGGTGGAGCCTGGCACTCAGCATCAGCAGCAGCAGTCTTTTAGGGATGATTTACAGTACCAAGAAACCAGTGGACTTGAACGTGGCTGGGAGGAGGTGGCTGCGGATCATGTCGTCCTCAGTGACCCAGAAGACTCCGGACCGAATGCCTCAGCTAACCTACGTTGTATGGCCTCCCTGATCCTGCAAAGCCTGCGGAAGGATCCTCGTATTCTTCGGATCAAGGAGAGGGACCATTACTGGCTGGCCACTCTCCTTGATCCACGGTACAAGGGTAAGGTTGCAGACCTTATCTTGCCGTCGCAGAGGGAGCAGAGGATGAGACATCTCCGGGAGGCCTTGCAGAAAGGTCTGTGCAACGCGTTCACAGAGACTGGGAGGTTACAAACTCCTGGTCCTGGACGACGAGTTGCTGAGGCTTCGGTCAGTAGCAGAAGGAGCGGTGGGGAAGGTGGACGTCTGACCTATGCGTTCAGACAATTTTTTAGTCCGCAGCCCCAAGGTATGATCGGTTCCAGCAACCATCGCCAGCGTCTGATATACATGGTGCAGGAATACCTAGGGGCAAGGTCAGACTTGGACACCTTTCCCACCGAAAATCCTCTGGCTTACTGGGTCTTGAGGATGGATCACTTGCCAGAGCTTGCACAGTATGCAATTGAGCTACTGGCCTGTCCTGCATCCAGCGTTCTTTCGGAACACACATTCAGTGCTGCTGGAGGCTTTGTCACCGGGTGCGCCTGTCCACCGACTCGGTTGATCGACTGACCTTCATAAAGATGAATCAGTCTTGGATCACCACCAGCTACCAGGCACCTGAAGCTGATATAACAGAATAATTTATTTTGAAATGTCACATCCCTTCAAGACTGCCTATGCTGATGCTGAGTGACTGTCCTGTTATGTTGACTGACTATCCTCTTCCTCCTCAATGATCCTGATGATAGCTTGGAAGAACATTTTTGTTTCTGGGTGCCACCACCAGTGGCTAAGGCCCAATTTTTCAGCCCCTGTTAAACAGGGGCTTGTAATTACAATTTTTAATGCAATGCTTTGCAACAGGTCTCATTGCTGTGCTCCAAGTACAGTATCTGTGAGTGGTTGCAATGTTGTGGCACCAGCACCAATGCCTAAAGCCCCATACACACGGTCGGATTTTCCGATGGATTCTGTCCTATCAGACAATGTTGTCGGAAATTCCGACCGTGTGTAGGCACCATCGGACAGTTTCCATCAGATTGTCCGACGGACAAAGTCCTATCTCCTGCTGGATAGATTTTTTGACAACAAAGTCCGATCACACCAAATCCGATCGTGTGTAGCGAATTCCGACGGACAAAGTGCTACGCATGCTCAGATCACATTACAAGACCAAAGCTATTGGCTACTAGCCTCTACGTAGTCCCGTCGTAGGCAACAAACGTCACCACGTTCAGAATGATCGGATTTTCCGACAACTTTGTCCGACCGTGTGTACGCAAAACCAACATCGGACAAAGTACGACGGACATGATCCGACGGACCTGGTCCTCGGATAATCCGAGCGTGTGTATGGGGCTTTAGGCCCAATTTTTCAGCCCCTGTTTAGCAGGGGCGTGTAATTTCAATTTCTTATGCAATGCTTTGCAACAGGTCTCATTGCTGTGCTCCAAGTACAGTATCTGTGAGGGGTTGCAGTGTTGTGGCACCAGCACCAGTGCCTAAGGCCCAATTTTTCAGCCCCTGTTTAACAGGGGCGTGTAATTACAATTTTTTTATGCAATGCTTTGCAACAGGTCTGATTGCTGTGCTCCAAGTACAGTATCTGTGAGGGGTTGCAGTGTTGTGGCACCAGCACCAGTGCCTAAGGCCCAATTTTTCAGCCCCTGTTTAACAGGGGCGTGTAATTACAATTTTTTATGCAATGCTTTGCAACAGGTCTGATTGCTGTGCTCCAAGTACAGTATCTGTGAGGGGTTGCAGTGTTGTGGCACCAGCACCAGTGCCTAAGGCCCAATTTTTCAGCCCCTGTTTAACAGGGGCGTGTAATTACAATTTTTTTATGCAATGCTTTGCAACAGGTCTGATTGCTGTGCTCCAAGTACAGTATCTGTGAGGTGTTGCAGTGTTGTGGCACCAGCACCAGTGCCTAAGGCCCAATTTTTCAGCCCCTGTTTAACAGGGGCGTGTAATTACAATTTTTTTATGCAATGCTTTGCAACAGGTCTGATTGCTGTGCTCCAAGTACAGTATCTGTGAGGGTTGCAGTGTTGTGGCACCAGCACCAGTGCCTAAGGCCCAATTTTTCAGCCCCTGTTTAACAGGGGCGTGTAATTACAATTTTTTATGCAATGCTTTGCAACAGGTCTCATTGCTGTGCTCCAAGTACAGTATATGTGAGGGGTTGCAGTGTTGTGGCACCAGCACCAGTGCCTAAGGCCCAATTTTTCAGTCCCTGTTTAACAGGGCGTGTAATTACAAATCTTGATCTAATAATTCACAGCAGGGCCCATTCCTGAGCCCACCAAGAGTAACTGTGAGGGCTTACAGTGTTGTGGCAACACCATCCACCACCACCACCAAAGGCCCAATTTTTCTGCCCCTGTTCAACAGGTGCATGCAATTACAAATCTTGATCTAATAATTCACAGCAGGGCCCATTCCTGTGCCCACCAAGAGTAACTGTGAGGGCTTACAGTGTTGTGGCAACACCAACATCTAATGGGGCAAATTTCTGCAGAGTATATACGGCAGGCCCCTACTTTCAAACATCCAACTTAGAAACGACTCCTACTTGCAAACGGAAGGAGAAAACAGGAAGTGAGAGGAAATCTACCCCTAGGAAGGGAAATTCTATCCTGTTAGATTTAATTTGGGAAAAAGGTATCTCCTCTCTACTGATGCTTTATCACCAATCCTTGTTTCAATAAAAAAAACACTTTTCCAAAAACATTTGTCATTGGGACGGAAAGTGAGGTGAAATGTTCTGAACAGGTGCACAGACAGCAAAACAAATGTTACAGGGGTGATAACCCTTCCCTATGTTCTCCAAAAAGCTGAAAAATATTTTTTTTTTTTTGGATGGAGCTACACTTAAAAATTTACCTGTTCAAAATTACAAACAGATTCTACTTAAGAACAAACCTACACTCCCTGTCTTGTTTGCACCGCCTGTATACTGCTGTTCAGAGTATATAGGGTTGTAGGTATAGGGTTTTATTTTGGGTGCGGGGTTCCCCTTAATATCCATACAAGACCCAAAGGGGCTGGTAATGGGCTGGGTGGGGGGGGGGGGGGAGGAAGATGGGGTAGCCATGCCATTTTTCTCAAAGATTTTCATCCATATTGCCAGGACAAGACATGACATTAAAGCCGCAAGCATTTTTAAATGGCTTCTTTTTTTCCTTTACAAATGTATTTTTTTGCAGGGACAGTTCTAAACACGGGAAACACATGCCACTTCACAGGCATACTTTAGACACCCCCATGTACCATATTTAAAGGAATATTTCACTTTTTTTTTCACTTCATGCATCATTAAAATTACTGCTCCCGAAAAAACGGCAGTTTTTAAAACTTCTTTTTGCATTGATACATGTCCCCTTGGACAGGACCCGGGTCCCCAAACCTGTTTTATGACATTAACATGCATATTGGCCGTTATAATTAGCACTTTAGATTTGAACGTTCGCGTCCATTGTAACCAATAGGGTTCTAACGTTCGCGCAAACTTTCGGTCTGTTCGCAGGTTCTAGTGCGAACCGAACCCGGGGGTGTTCGGCTCATCCCTACCTGTGAGCTTGAAACACTTGCATTACAGTTTGTTGGCCATTGCAGTCAGTTTGCACCTACAGTAAGCCCAGTGACTGTTGTCAGAGTAAAATATGTCTATATGAAACTTGATAAAGAGGGACACGCTGGGACCGGAAAAGTGCCAGATTCAGGTTGTAGCAGTTTAAAAATTATACTGTTCAATGCTTTGTTGAATTTTCTTTAGTTAAAATGGACCAAAACACATTAAATAAAAATTTTGACCTACCTGAAAAAAACTTTCCTTGGAGTACGTTAAGGACACAGGCTGCTTTCAGTCTTAACCATGGGTTATATGCTGACATATGCTGACACTGCCAAAAAAAGTTGTTGGTACCACCCATAAAACATAGCTCCAGTGCAATACCTAGAGTATTTGGCACCTGGGGCGGATCCTATATCTGGTACCCCCCCCATGTTAAAATGTAAAAACACCCCACTGTGCCCCCTGCATACCTCTGCGTCCTTCTATATCTCTTTGTCACTACTGTGTACCCCCTCTCCACAACTGC
>CM053035.1:55013759-55044157 GCA_028564925.1 Lithobates sylvaticus
GGGTGTGCCCGCCGCATCGCTGGGGACCCGATGCGCGTGCCCGGTGGCCGCGATGTCCGCCGGGCACCCGCGATTGCCCGGTAACTGAGCAGGACGTGGATCTGTGTGTGTAAAAGGAGAGGAGACCGATGGTGTGTCCCTTGTACATAGGGACAACGATCGGTCTCCTCCCCCAGTCAGTTCCCTCCCCCCACAGTTAGAATCACTCACATAGGGAACATATTAACCCCTGCAGCGCCCCCTAGTGTTAACCCCTTCCCTGCCAGTCACATTTATACAGTAATCAATGCATTTTTATAGCACGGATCGCTGTATAAATGTGAATGGTCCCAAAAATGTGTCAAAAGTGTCCGATATGTCGGCCGCAATATCGCAGTCATGATAAAAATCGCAGATCGCCGCAATTACTAGTAAAAAAAAAATAATAATAAAAATGCTATAAATCTATCCCCTATTTTGTAGACGCTATAACTTTTGCGCAAACCAATCAATATACGCTTATTGCAATTTCTTTTACCAAAAATATGTAGAAGAATACGTATCGGCCTAAACTGAGGAAAAACTTTGTTTAAAAAATAAAATAAAAAATTGGATATTTATTATAATAAAAAGTAAAAAATATTGCGTTTTTTCAAACTTATCCCTCTTCTTTTGTTTATAGTGCAATAAATAAAAACCGCAGAGGTGATCAAATTCCACCAAAATAAAGCTCTATCTGTGGGGAAATAAATTTTATTTGGGTACATCGTTGCATGACCGCGCAATTGTCATTCAAATTGCAACAGCGCTGAAAGCTGAAAAATGGCTTGGTCAGGAAGGAGGTGTTTGTGCCTGGTAGGCAAGTGGTTAAAGATTCATCATAGGACATAGCGACAGAGGGCATAGACAGATATGGTTTTACTGTAAAGGTTAATTCTATTTCGGCATTACTAGTCAGGACACCGGACTATGGGTGGAGTTATGCTATTTATCTTTAGACTAAAACCATGTTGGGCATATATGCAAATTATGGGTGTAACCAAGAAATGATGACATGACAGTATCAAACAATAAAAGAATGGAATAGGGTTATGGTAGAAAGGAGGAGGAAGGGGAGGTGCAGAGAGGAAGATGATGGATGCAGGAGAGAGGAGGAGATGGGTTAAGATGTAACATCAGAAAACTACCTGAAATCTGAAGCCATGCACCATGATGTCTTGTCTTTGCTTATTCTCGCTGATGAATAAACTACCTTTCAAGTATTTTGGATGAGAAACTGATTCTTAATAAATCAGAATGCTGCCTTGGAACAATACATACAATTCTCCTCTACACACATCCTATAGGAGATAGGATATTGACTGACACATTGAAACAAACTTTGCTAATTCATCTTGAAAACACTCCTGTAAGTAGAATGACAAGATAGAGATATTTTCCCTATCTACCACCTATTTTTCAGGAGGTTATCATTGATGCTATTATTTGGGATATCTCATCAGATGAGCAAGGGGCATTCAGGGCTCTGATCTGCGCATCCGACAATTGTGGGAGCGAAAGATTCTCTAACCAAGCTAGGGAGGCAGAACATGGCTGGGCTGAAAGAAGGGATTTATATATCATTTATTTATAAAAATCTGAGAAAATCTGGAGGGCATCTTGAGGGCGAGTTATCACTTGCCCTGCGGCATTTCTGAGTTTATACACGTGGTGGTTGAAACGACTAGTGCAATTTTCTAGAAAACATGGAGGATGCTGTGTTAGTATAAAGTAGAAGGTGGGCTTTTGACTACCTAAGAGATTTTACTGTATCCTCGGAGAGTATGGTGTCGAGGGCCACTCGTTTTGAGTTAATTTGAGTGAGGACTTCTGGGGAGTGTGATGTACTATGAAGGTGATATAATCTATCTAGGTCTTCTGTGAGAGAGCGAATATCTCTCAGTTTGCGTTTCTTACTTTGGGATGCTATGTCAATGAGATGACTGCGCATGACAGCCTTGTGGGCAGCCCATAATGATGAAGGAGAAATATCTTCCACATCATTATTGTGAAAATACTCCCTAAGGTGCTCTGATAGTTGGTTGAGGACTGTCTGTAAGAAGGGAGTCGTTCAGGCGCTAAGTAGCTACAGGGCAAGACCTATGTAGGAGGTATGAAGCGATACTATTTGATGGTCATGTCACGAACAGACATGGGTGTGAGGTTTAGAGGAATTTGCCAGCAATATAGGGAAACAATAGATGTAATCCAGCCTGGAATAACTGACGTGAACCTGGGAGTAGTATGTGTTCTCACATACTTCTATATTATGGGCCCTCAGGGAATCGATAAGCTGGGAGGAGTCTAATAATCTCTGAAGTGTCCTGGGAAAAACATTTGCATGGTTAACAACACAGCTTCTGTCCAGTTTAGAGTGTGCTACCAGGTTGAAATCACCTCCAACCACCAGATGTGGAGAACTATACCTGTCTAAAATAGCAAAAAAGGCTTTAAAAAATTAGGCTTGAGATTCATTAGGGGCATAAACTACTGCAAGTGTGAATGGTTTACCCTGCAAGCTGCTCCGCAGGATCAAAAATCTGCCATCAGGGTCCCTGTACATATTTTGTACCACAAACTGTAACAAATTTTTAATAAAGATGGCCAATCCCCTGAACTTGGACTCGTATGTTGTGAAAAATAACTGTTTAAAGGATCTGTCAAAATAAGTGGGGTGGGAATTCACAGAAAAATGTGTCTCGTAATAAGAGTATATCTGTGCCAAAGGTTTTTTAGGCCCGGGATGCTTTTTTGCGCTTCTGGGGGGGGGGGGGGGAGGCGATTGAATCCCTTGACATTTGTGGGTTAATATTTGCAGATCCATCTTAAAATGTTATGCAAACTTTCAACATATCCCGAGTCCACTTCGGGGGGGGGGGGGGGGTGCCCATGCGATACCACAAACCAAGGTTTATTCCAGATATGTACCAGAAAGTAGAGATAAATGCTCTGAGATGTATTTCTGTAACAACCTGATCAGGAGACCAACATGAGTAAATTGAGCACCAAATAACATTTTTAAAAAAAAGTTAAGTAATAGCAAGAAACATGAAGCAAAAAGGGGGTCGGGAGTAGAGGAAGCCTCCGATCAAAAAAAAACAGTAAACCGGACTACACAGTCCTTTATTCTATGATAACCTGTTCAGAACCAAAAACCTGGGTAGAGCGTCCAAAGAAATAGTGATACAAGGGTAGCACACCAGGAGGCCTTGACCTCCTTCATGCGACATTGTGCATTTTTTAAATTGGAAAAGCAATTCTTTTATAAGAGTCTTTCCTTGGCAAAGGGATGGCCCAAATTGCTGACGGACGTGGAGTTGAAGGCATCCTGGGTACTTCTTCTGCAGGCAGCAAGCCTAATTTCACCAATAGTTCTTTCCCTTCTTGCACATTGAACACAGTATAGGTGGTCCCATTTTGAGGGACCTGTAGCTTAAAAGGGAAGCCCTATAGGTACCAAATTCTTGTCAATTTTTAACGAAGAGATACATTTTTATTAGTAATTTTTAACGAAGATATTTTTAGATACAAGATCAATCTATACGACACAGTCTATATATGCGAAACTTGTTCACGGAGACGAGTGATCATACTTAATAGTCACATTTATTGGTTGACAGAAAACAAAAATTTACATGAAATTAAAATACAGATTGCATTATTTGAACATTTGACAATTAATGGAAATACCCTCAAAATGGGCGTAGTACCTTGGACACAATATCACCATGATAACTTCTTCAG
Organism: Lithobates sylvaticus; assembly: GCA_028564925.1. Lineage (NCBI taxonomy): Eukaryota > Metazoa > Chordata > Amphibia > Anura > Ranidae > Lithobates > Lithobates sylvaticus. The sequence continues at coordinate 55,017,522 of CM053035.1, forward strand.
TAGAATCAATAACCTTATACTTGACAATTTAACATAATGTCTGTATTTCACACACCCAGCCGTTACTATGCTGCAGGTAAGTAACGTTGAACAATGCAAAACGAATTAGACATTTGTTTGTCAATAAAAAGCAACTATGCAAAAAGTAATATATAATAAAAATTGAATATTAGAGAAAAAATCTATGAAAAGGCGATTATTGATTCTGGAGAATGATTATCAATACTAGAATATTCAATACATCAATAATTAAGAGAACATACAAGATAAAATCAACATGACATATTTACCCATTCCAAAATGGCTATTGGTCTGGATTTAAGATAGCTACCGGGTTCAGGAATCTCCTTGGAGGTTAAAGTATATTTCCAGGCATGGCTGTCAGTCTATCTGGGAAGATGTTTCTCCCAGTGTCCCTTCCCCAGGGTGGGTCCCTGAGCTCTCAGGTTCCCCTGAGCTGTCCTCTCTTTTTCACTATCTCTCTAGCTTCTTAAATACCCTCTCACACAATAAGATCATAAAATTGTAATATGTTCAGCCCAAAAGGTATGTGTCTCTTTCCTATTGGCCTAAATGTTTTTAATGTAATTGCACCTTCAACCACCAGGTGTCCCACATGTGTTTTGGGGCTGCTCTGTAAAGTAATATATTTTATTTTATACTGGATATTATACCTTAGTGAAAATATCTATATCTTTAGTATTTGGAAATTCAACTAACCCCATACTATCAAATTGCCTAGCATAATTATTGATCAATCACTTGCATAAAATGGTGATATATCATTGTATATCTGCAAATTTAGTCCATTTGAAAAGGACACACGTTATATGTATATATATATATATATATATATATATATATATATATATATTAATCAACATCACATACAGTTTTTATCTATCTGGATACCTGTATAATTTGGGTATCCAATCAATATTTGTTTATCTAAGCATTTCAATTCTAATACATTCATATCATAATCATATATTTGTCTTAATACTAATTTGTTCCTAAAACAATTCTATTAATAATCACCCTTTATTTATTATGTTTTCTTTATAACCGATTTCATCAATTCATTGGATACTAAAATGATAGTTTTCTTTTGTGACTTACAGATATCATATATACTATGAATTGACTGGTAACATCATGTTTTGAGATGAACTTTAGACATTCGGGTGAACAATCTCATGTTTATTCTCATTATTTGTCCTGTTGAAAAACAAACTTCACTTGGTATCCTAGTCATTGTCTTATGAGAAGTGAGGACTCCTTAGCTCCTTAGCTTTATTTATCTTTCACTTTCTGAGACAATGGGAGATTTGTTCTGGTCATTCAGGTTTAATGTTGGTCATAGGTACATTCTATGTCTGGCCCATACCTTGCCATATATATTTGAATGTCCTTCCTTATTCATTCAAGGAGATAAGATAAGAGTTTTTCTGGTGTCTGTGACAAAAAGATCCTTTTGTTCAGGCAACATCTTGTTTCAATACAGGCTTGTAAAAACCCCTTGAATAGAATGGTTGTAGTAATTTAGAATACATGAGTTTCCTGTGTCTTAGAGGTCTTCGATAGGTCAATTATGGTGACCTCACAGTTCACGTGTCTTTTTGAAATTATACATTTCTGTCATTGAATAGTAAATATATTTCTTCATAAATTCACAACAAAGCCCCCCTTGGAAAGTTGTCGGTTGCCGGAAGCCATCTGACAGACTTTCCCAATGCAACTTGTTGAAGAAATATGGCTTTGTTTGGGCCTTGTAAGTCGAGTTGTGAAAATGGATCCGGATTGTGGATATATTTAAAAGGTATAGACACCTGCAGATGGGTGTAATTTTTTGGAAAACAAAAATGGGTTTGTGATCGATGTGTGCATCTCAGGGCCGTCATCCGTTCTTTGGCGGGAAATGGATCACTCCGGGCATCTTTTGGTTCTTGGCTGTCCTGGTGGGTTGTGTCCCTGTAGACTGGCCATCAATGATGTCCCTGGATTCCACATACGGTTCCTTCTCTGGATGTTTCACACATGTTGGACTCTCGGTTCTGTTAACCCGCTCATGGACATATTGGTTCTGTAAAGGAAAATAGATTCCATGAGAAAAACATATATGTCCTTTTTCTTTTTATATGATTTATGTTTGAGATATCCATGTCAAGCAGGTATCCTGGGCTTCCTCGGAGCCCCCCTCTTTCCCATTGTGTTATCAGTCCTTTAACTAAACACCTTGGATATAAAGACAATGTATGACACATTTGCTATGGGAGACCAAGCTCCAGGGCTCATTATCATGAGGACATTTATTAATAGCTGTGGATACCAGACATTTATGACTGACTTATGTTCTTCAGAACCATTTTTCTTTTTTTTTTTTTAGCTTAATTGTAGCGGTTCTGGAGTAATAATAAAAGCATTTCAGTTTGACATGTAAGTGACAACTCACTGTCAGTAATAAGATATTTGACATCATAGTCAACCTTCTACTTGTGAGGAATAAAACAAATAAATTCTCCCCCCTTTGGGGTGTCAATATAACTCATTTGAGGCAATCAAACTACCTTATGCGGGTGACTCCTCATCTTTTACCAAAATATCAAACCATTTAGGCCTCCTGATATTAATGTCTTTAGGATTCGGTCTTCCTCTGGAATTACCGTCTTCGTCAACTTCTTGGAATTAGGCTGTTTGGAACGACCTGTTTATGTCAGAGGAATGAAGTGACCACTGAAAAATAGGAGAATAATTAATATCTAACAACCACAATCCCCCGGAAGGGATTTCAGGATCCTCATTACTGTGACCTGGGAGAAACATAGTGTTAGAACCTCTGCTTCCTATATCTTTATTCAGTGCATTCCTCTGATTTATTTTAACATAGGCGCTTAAAAGTCTCTGTGGCCCTTGGCTGGCCACATGATTTGCCCCTTGAAGAATTTCTATTCATGTTCATTTTAGCAATGAAACCATTGATACACTCGTGGTTTTTAATCCATTCAATTAATTGAGTCAATCTATTTATTTATTTCACAAATTGGCACAACACACTGAACTAAAGTAACCAACTGGTCCACACCATTTGCCGGTGTACTATAGAAAGTTCAACATTTTAGATCCTATATATCTGTTCCTAATTTTACCAAGCTTTGGTTTGCACGGATTATCAAACCATATATTGTATGAGGTTTATGCGCACTGCAGCCATCTATACCTCAGCAAATTCACCTTTTGAAGGAAGTTTTAATACACTTAACACTGTTTTATTTATTTTATCACGTATTCATATATCACATATTATTCACGTTTTGCGCAGAGGTCTCCTAAATAACTTATTTTAAACAATCTATTGAGTTTTTAAGGTTGATTTAAGCGCACCTATTACACAAAAATGTGTACTTGTCTTTAACTTATTTTACGTGTGGGAACACTATTATATGGGTTGCAGCTACATCATTTGGTTATCTTAAATATCGGTTGCATCTCTGATTTTAAATTCATAGTAGCGCTTGAGTACATGCATTCAGTACTTATTCAAACCGTGTAACATATCCGTAATTTTGTCTATTTTGGTTTCCATATTGCTTACAGGCTGATCAGAATTGGGTTGTGGGACCCGGTTTCTGTACTTTCTGGGGACTACTGGCTCAGTTTGATCAGACATACCACCATCAGAAACATTGTCTTGATTTTGGGATAGTTGTCTGGGCCTTAGTTGTTCCCTATTGTTCTGGGGATTTTGAGGTGTCCTACCCCGTAGTTTCTCCCTATTTACCCGTGTAGGCCCCCGAAGCCAATTACACCGGTAAAGGTGAGGGTGTCTACCCTTAGGTTTAAATCTGACCCGTTGGAGGTATACCCTATAGTTTCTCCTAAACCTCGGGTCTGGATCCTTTGGATGAGACTCCTGAGGTGGTCTTTGAACTCCCCCTCTAAAGGGTGGTCTCTGCTCCCCCCTTCTGATGGGTGGGGACATTGGTCTCCCGCTGGGGAAACTCGGTAGCATTTCTCCTCTGACTATATCAGCGTATCTCTTTTTCTTTGTTTTGGACTGTAATGATTGAGGAGATACATAAAATTCATCCACGAATTTCATTATAGGGCTTTCAGGCCTTCCCTTGTTTTCACTAGTCTGTTGGATAGAGTACAAATTGTTACTCTCTTTTACCAAAGACTCCAGTGAACACCCCCCTTTGTAATCTTTCGCTAAATTCACTTTTATGTGGGTAGGCGGGGCCTCGAAGAACATGGGTTTGAACCTGGGTTTATCATAACCTGGCTCTTTTTCTGCTAAGTAGACATCACTTTTGAGCACATCCATAAATTCGGTGGGGCTTTTATTATTGGTACATGTGATATTGTGTATATCCGCGCTAGCCGCATTAACATTTTTGTGCGGGATAAATCCTAGATGACAGCCGTTTTAAATTTCTTGCCAGGCAGTACCCAACAGACTTTTTAAATCTTTGCAGAATGGACGGTGTTTGGTTTCAAATACCCACGGTAAGAAATTAATCCTAGATTGGTCATCATTTAGGCCTAAAGCTGATAAAGCATTTTCATAGGCCTCAATGTGGTCAATAATGCATACGGATCCCTCTTCCTTAAACACTGGGACAGCATCTTTTAAAAATTTTATTATTTCTGAGGCGTCCTGTTTAGGGGTGCCTGTAGTTTTCTCTGATCCCAAAGAAAACTGATTAGACCTACTTTTATGTGGTGGTTCAATTTTTACCCCCCTTTGCTCTACAGATGGCTTGGGGTAGAACATGGTTACTTTTTCTAATTCCTCTTCATTATGTAACTCCCAAACTTTAGGTTGAGAGTCAAATTTTGGAGTATTATCAGATTCTATACTTTCAGGGTTAAGCATCTGAGCATTATTCTGGGGCATAAACTTCCCTTGTTCTTTTAATTCTTCTTGTTGCTTAATTAGGGATTCCTGTCCTGACCTAAGCTGATTTGTTTCTTCTTTTAAATTTCCACTGCATATTACTCTGCAACTTTTTAAATTTCCACTGCCTATTACTCGGCAACTTCCTAAATTTCCACTGCCTATTACTCTGCAACTTTTTAAATTTCCACTGCCTATTACTCTGCAACTTTCGTCAGGAGACTCGTTTTCCTGCAGAAAACTCTCCTTCTCTCTTAATTGTTTACACTCTTTACCTAATTGGTGACATTCTTCCAGCATTGTTATTGCATTATTTTGCATCTGTTTTATTTCATATTTCATCATTGTCACTATAGACTCATCATAATAATCTGCCTTGTCATTAATCTCCTTTAGCTTTTTAGTGGGCTCATATTCCCCTTCTATTAAATGGGACTGGGGTTCTAAGATATCACTCTCCTGTTGGGTATATTGACTTTTAAACTCACTATAAAGATACATCAGGTTATCGCTTAATTCAAAATGCATGGGATCAGGCCTTTCTATTTCCTTTGTCTCAGTCGAGCTGTCTGTGAGTTCATCGCTTTGACCTTCCACGTTCCACAAGTCTTTTATTAACTGACGGGCGTGGTTTATAAGGCCTTCAATGCCTGCTTCTAGACTAGTCTCGTTAGACAAACTTTTTTCGGCATGATTTGTCATGTTAATTTTTGAAAACCTATCCAACATTTCCTTTACTTCCCTATCAACATAAAATTCACTTCGACCAGACATCTTTCTTGGCAAAAATATATATTTATTTTTTTTAAAAATTAATAATTAATAATTTCATGCAAAATATTATTTCTGTCACCACCGTAACTATGACTGATCCTGTACAAAATATCGACGTGATCTCAGCAGTGCCTCCATTTAATATGTTGTGCTTTTTTAAGGAAAGTTTCCCGCACATTTTTATTAAGTAATTTTTAACGAAGATATTTTTAAGATACAAGATCAATCTATACGACACAGTCTATATATATGCGAAACTTGTTCACGGAGACGAGTGATCATACTTTAATAGTCACATTTATTGGTTGACAGAAAACAAATATTTACATGAAATTAAAATACAGATTGCATTATTTGAACATTTGACAATTAATGGAAATACCCTCAAAATGGGCGTAGTACCCTGGACACAATATCACCATGATAACTTCTTCAGTAGAATCAATAACCTTATACTTGACAATTTAACATAATGTCTGTATTTCACACACCCAGCCGTTACTATGCTGCAGGTAAGTAACGTTGAACAATGCGAAACGAATTAGACATTTGTTTGTCAATAAAAAGCAACTATGCAAAAAGTAATATATAAAAAAAATTGAATATTAGAGAAAAATCTATGAAAAGGCGATTATTGATTCTGGAGAATGATTATGAATACTAGAATATTCGATACATCAATAAATAAGAGAACATACAAGATAAAATCAACATGACATATTTACCCATTCCAAAATGGCTATTAGTCTGGATTTAAGATAGCTACCGGGTTCAGGAATCTCCTTGGAGGTTTAAAGTATATTTCCAGGCATGGCTGTCAGTCTATCTGGGAAGATGTTTCTCCCAGTGTCCCTTCCCCAGGGTGGGTCCCTGAGCTGTCCTCTCTTTTTCACTATCTCTCTAGCTTCTTAAATACCCTCTCACACAATAAGATTATAAAACTTGTAATATGTTCAGCCCAAAAGGTATGTGTCTCTTTCCTATTGGCCTAAATGTTTTTAATGTAATTGCACCTTCAACCACCAGGTGTCCCACATGTGTTTTGGGGCTGCTCTGTAAAGTAATATATTTTATTTTATACTGGATATCATACCTTAGTGAAAATATCTATATCTTTAGTATTTGGGAATTCAACTAACCCCATACTATCAAATTGCCTAGCATAATTATTGATCAATCACTTGCATAAAATGGTGATATATATGCATATCATTGTATATCTGCAAATTTAGTCCATTTGAAAAGGACACAAGTTATATATATATATATATATATATATATATATATATATATATATATATATATCAACATCACATACAGTTTTTATCTATCTGGATACCTGTATAATTTGGGTATCCAATCAATATTTGTTTATCTAAGCATTTCAATTCTAATACATTCATATCATAATCATATATTTGTCTTAATACTAATCTGTTCCTAAAACAATTCTATTAATAATCACCCTTTATTTATTATGTTTTCTTTATAACCGATTTCATCAATTCATCGGATACTAAAATGATAGTTTTCTTTTGTGACTTACAGATATCATATATACTATGAATTGACTGGTAACATCATGTTTTGAGACTAACTTTAGACATTCGGGTGAACAATCTCATGTTTATTCTCATTATTTGTCCTGTTGAAAAACAAACTTCACTTGGTATCCTAATCATTGTCTTATGAGAAGTGAGGACTCCTTAGCTCCTTAGCTTTATTTATCTTTCACTTTCTGAGACAATGGGATATTTGTTCTGGTCATTCAGGTTTAATGTTGGTCATAGGTACATTCTATGTCTGGCCCATACCTTGCCATATATATTTGCATGTCCTTCCTTATTCATTCAAGGAGATAAGATAAGAGTTTTTTGGTGTCTGTGACAAAAAGATCCTTTTGTTCAGGCAACATCTTGTTTCAATACAGGCTTGTAAAAACCCCTTGAATAGAATGGTTGTAGTAATTTAGAATACATGAGTTTCCTGTGTCTTAGAGGTCTTCGATAGGTCAATTATGGTGACCTCACAGTTCACGTGTCTTTTTGAAATTATACATTTCTGTCATTGAATAGTAAATATATTTCTTCATAAATTCACAACATGACCGACTCAGGGACCCCACAGATTCTGGGATTGTTACGCCTATTCCTGTTGTCCAGGTCCTCCAAGTGAGCTTGAACCTGCACAACACTTTCAGACAGAGGGGGTTATTTACGAAAGGCAAATCCACTTTGCACTACAAGTGCACTTGGATGTGCAGTCGCTGTAAATCTGAATTGAGGTGAAAGCTCTGCTGATTTTATCATCCAATCATGTGCAAGCTAAAATGCTGTTTTTTTATTTTCCTTGTATGTCCCCTTCGGATCTACAGCGACTGCACTTCCAAGTGCACTTTCAAGTCTTGTGTTTTTTCCTGAGATCAGAATAGGCCATCTGCAATTCATCATGCTTAGTTTCCAGCATGTTTGTGCGATTGCCCAGAGCTGCCAGTTATTGTGAGAGCTTTATAAGCCATCTTTTCATACATGGCAGTGAGGCTATTATCTAGGTCAGCTTTTGTTAGGTATACCCCGTACTCACTGTCCGCGGAGTGTGCTGGAAAGGCTGCAGTGTTCTGAGCACTCCTGCAGGGAGGGTCCGGCTGGGCACCATCTTGAGGTATCATCGCTTGTTCCCGCACTTGGAGAAGATAGTTAGTTAGGGACCTTTGCACGGTCTTCTTCTTCTGTCTCCTGGATGTCGGCATGCAGTAGACTTTCCTCCAGGGGAGCGTGGAGGAATGGGAGAGAAACAAGGGGTTTGCAGCCCTGAAGAGTCGATGGAAGCAGCCGTTACCTACAAAGCTCTGACTACAGACTTCCTTCAAGTTTTTTAAATCTTTTAGGTGGAGGGAAGTAAAAATAAGATTTTTATAACAGCTTACCTGTAAAATCCTTTTCTTTGAAGTAAATCAGGGGACACAGAGCCATAGTAATTACTATGTGGGTTATAGGCCACCTTCAGGTGATGGACACTGGCACCCCCTAAGACAGGAAGTCCACTCCCTATATAACCCCTCCCACTACTGGGAGTACCTCAGTTTTTGTAGCAAAGCAATACACGTGTATAGGGTGGCACAGTGGTGTAGTGGGTAGCACTCTCGCCTAGCAAAAGGGTCGCTGGTTTGAATCCCAACCACGACAATACCTGCCTGGAGTTTGCATGTTCTCCCTGTGCCAGAAATTGGAACCCTGGGCTCCTTGGTCCATGGGCGCCATTGCGCATGCGTGTGAGCGCACGGGCACATACACGTGCGCATCCGCGCACGGGAGCACACGCAGGAAGACGAGCGCGCGCCCCTGTTTGTGCCAGGTAGGCTATTTAAACCCAGCCAGCACAGACGGTCCCCGCTGTCTGCTCTATAGAGTTTGGTGCCTGATACCTGATCTGTGAACCTCTTACCTGTGTTTGACCCGGCTTACCTGTGACCATCCTTCTGTCTGCCTGTACCCGACCTTGGCTTGCCTGTGACCATCCTTCTGCCTGATCCACCTGTATCTTGTTGCCAGCCTGATACCCGACCCGGCCTGTCTGTGACCATCCTTCTGCCTGATCCACCTGTACCTTGTTGCCAGCCTGATACCCGGCCTGTCTTGACTATACAGCCTGACTATCAGAGATCCAGTCTGCTTTGCTGATCCAGTCCGCTGCGATGATCCAGTCTGCTTTGCTGATCCAGTCTGCTGTGCTGATCCAGTCTGCTTTGCTGATCCAGTCTGCTGTGCTGATCCAGTCTGCTGTGCTGATCCAGTCTGCTGTGCTGATCCAGTCTGCTGTGCTGATCCAGTCTGCTGTGCTGATCCAGTCTGCTGCGTTGATCCAGTCTGCTGCGCTGATCCAGTCTCCTGTGCTGATCCAGTCTGCTGTGCTGTCCAGTCTGCTTTGCTGATCCAGTCTGCTTTGCTGATCCAGTCTGCTTTGCTGATCCAGTCTGCTTTGCTGATCCAGTCTGCTTTGCTGATCCAGTCTGCTGTGCTGATCCAGTCTGCTGTGCTGTACCAGTCTGCTTTGCTGATCCAGTCTGCTTTGCTGATCCAGTCTGCTTTGCTGATCCAGTCTGCTGTGCTGTGCCAGTCTGCCTACTTACCTTGTCCGCTGAGTTGATCCTGGGGTCGCTCCACCGGTCTGTTAATCCTGCCAGGCACCCGTGCCCCTCCTTACTCCTGGGTCTCCTGTCACCCTACCAGGAAGCTGGGAGTGGGAGCAGCAAGGGAGGCCCTCCTCTGCAATCCGGGCTGACAGCCATGTCTGAGCCCGAGCAGGGAGCCTCCGCCATGGAGGAACTGTGCCAACACCTGGCAGGTCTGACCGAGGCGGTGAAGAACCTCCAACAAGGTTATACCCGGCTGGAAGAGCGGGTGCTGGTCCTGTCCAACCCTGCCAGCACCTTAGGAACTCCCCATCCAGTGGCACCCCCAATAGGGGTAGCACCAGCTCCAACAGTGGTAATGCTCCCGCCGGAACCAAGAGTCCCTACTCCTGAAAAGTTTTCGGGTACCCGCAGCAGCTTCAGGACCTTCCGCAATTCGTGCGAACTACACTTCGCCCTCCAGCCACGGACTTTCTCCTTAGAAGTCACTAAGGTGGGCTTCGTGGTATCTCTGCTTACTGGGACCCTCAGATCTGGGCCCACCGTTTACTGGAACAAAAAGATGCAGCTCTGACCAACCTCACCACCTTCTTCGATGCCATGGCACAATTATATGAGGACCCCCAGCTCTCAGTAACCGCGGAAACTGCCTTACGCTACCTTCAGCAGGGGCAAAGAGCAGTGGAGGATTATGTGGCCGAGTTCAGGCGATGGGGCGCAGACACGAACTGGAATGACGCTGCCCTTCGTCACCAGTTCCGCATGGGACTTTCGGACGCTCTAAAGGACGAACTTGCCAGGGTAGGAGTACCCCAGACTTTAAACGCACTGATCGACTTGGCCATCCAAATCGATCAGCGCCTAAGAGAACGTAGGGCCGAGCGAGCCGCGGGCTTCTCTCGACCAACCTGGATGCTCCCTAGGGCCCCAAGCCATTTATTCCCTGCACCTGTCTCCCGGCCTGCACCCACCTCTGATACGTCTGAGCCCATGCAGCTGGGGCTCCTACGACCATCTCTTACCCCAGAAGAACGTCAACAACGCTGCAGTAATAACCTTTGCCTCTACTGTGGAGAACCCGGACATTATGTCAGAAACTGCCCGGTCAAGCTCCGTAAGTGTCCACCCATGCTGTCAAGCTACATCGATCCTGTAAGCAGAATCTCATCTCATTTTGCCCTTTCTATTTCCTTCCAGCTTCCAGGAAAGACTTTGCGGACACCCGCCATTATTGACTCTGGGGCTTGCAGCTGCTTTATGGATTCTTCTTTTGCTGCCCAACACCGGGTCCCTCTCCTGCCAAGAACCCATGGACTTTCTGTTCATTTGGCGGATGGGTCAGCTATCAAGTCAGGCTCTGTGACCCAAGAGACCGCCCCGCTACCCACAGTTATCTCTGGTTCTCACCAGGAACTGCTGCGCCTGGACATAATCTCCTCTCCACTCTTCCCCGTGATCTTAGGTATGCCCTGGTTGCAGGCACACAACCCGGCCATCAACTGGGCCACAGGAGAAATTACCTTCTCTTCCCCCTACTGTCAGGAGTTTTGCGGCTCCTCTGACCCTTTGAGGACTCCTGCTCTGTTGTGCCTGGATTCGGAGACCAGTCTACGCCAGGTCATACCGGAAGCCTACCATGCATTCCTCGATGTCTTCAGCAAACAAGGGGCGGATGTGCTGCCACCCCATAGGGCCTATGACTGTCCCATTGAGCTGCTCCCCGGGGGCCAAGATTCCGTTTGGAATGGTTTTGCCCTTAACAGAGGTGGAACAGGGGAAGCTTAAGGAATATATCGATGAGAATTTGAGGAAGGGGTTTATCCGCCCTTCCACGTCCCCAGCAGGCGCAGGTATCTTTTTCGTGGAAAAGAAAGACCACTGTGAACTGAAAAACATCATGGTAAAAAAATGTTATCCTCTTCCCCTGGTCCCAGAGCTGTTCCAGAGGCTAGGCACCGCCTCCATCTTCTCCAAACTTGACCTCCGTGGGGCCTACAACCTGGTCCGCATCAAAGATGGGGATGAATGGAAGACGGCCTTCCGAACTCGATTTGGGCACTTCGAGTATTTGGTGATGCCTTTTAGACTCTGTAATGCCCCTGCCACCTTCCAATACTTCATAAATTACGTGCTCCAGGACTTTCTAGACTTGTTTGCCGTAGTTTATTTAGATGACATTCTAATTTTCTCTTCCTCCCTAGAATCTCATCGTGGGCATGTTAAGGACGTGTTACCCCGAGAGGCAATCGGATTTTCCCCGGATCAACTTTACCTATAAATGTCAGTACCCAGTTATATTATGTACATTTAGGAAAGTATCCAGGCCTTTCTTAAAGCAATCTACTGAGCTGGCCAGAACCACCTCTGCAGGGAGTCTATTCCACATTTTCACAGCTCTTACTGTGAAGAAACCTTTCCGTACTTGGAGATGAAATCTCTTTTCCTCTAGACGTAAAGAGTGCCCCCTTGTCCTCTTTGTTGACTGTAAAGTGAATAACTCAACACCAAGTTCACTATATGGACCCCTTGTATATTTATACATGTTGATCATATCCCCCCTTAATCTCCTCTTATCAAGGGTGAATAAATTCAGTTCCTCTAATCTTTCCTCATAGCTGAGCTCATCCATGCCTCTTATCAGTTTGGTTGCCCTTCTCTGCACTTTCTCCAGTTCCCCAATATCCTTTTTGAGAACTGGTGCCCAAAACTGAACTGCATATTCCAGATGGGGTCTTACTAATGATTTGAACAGGAGAAAACTGATATCTCTCTCTCTGGAGTCCATAACTCTCTTAATACAAGAAAGGACTTTGCTCGCTTTGGAAACTGCAGCTTGGCATTGCATGCTATTATTGAGTTTATGATCTACCAAAACCCCCAGATCCTTCTCCACTACGGATTCCCCCAGTTGTACTCCCCCTAGCATGTATGATGCATGCATATTCTTAGCCCCCAAGTGCATAACTTTACATTTATCAACATTAAACCTCATCTGCCACATAGTCGCCCAATTAGACAGAGCATTGAGGTCGGCTTGTAAATTGGAGACCGCCTGTAAGGACATTATTCCACTGCATAGCTTGATGTCATCTGCAAAGACAGAAATGTTACTTTTGATCCCAGACCCAATATCATTTATAAAGATATTAAAAAGTAAGGGTCCCAGCACTGAACCTTGGTGTACACCACTGATAACCTTAGACCATTCAGAGTAAGAATCATTAACCACTACTCTCTGAATTCTGTCTTTTAGCCAGTTTTCTATCCATTTACAAACCGATATTTCCAAACCTGTAGACCTTACCTTACACATGAGCCGTGTGTGGGGAACTGTATCGAACGCTTTTGCAAAATCCAAGTATACCACGTCCACAGCCACGCCTCTGTCCAAGGTTTTACTTACCACCTCATAAAAAGAAATGAGGTTTGTCTGACAACTTCTGTCTTTCATGAATCCATGCTGTCTGTTGCTTAAAATATTTTTTTCCTGCAAGAACTCGTCTATGTGGTCTTTTATTAATCTCTCCAGTATCTTCCCAACTATAGAAGTTAAACTAACAGGTCTATAGTTACTTGGTAAAGACTTTGTTCCCTTTTTAAATATAGGCACCACGTTTGCCCTGCGCCAATCCAGCGGTACTATTCCTGTCATTAATGAGTCCCTAAAAATTAGATACAATGGCTTTGAAATTACAGAGCTCAATTCTTTTAGGATCCGTGGGTGGATGCCATCAGGTCCCGGTGCTTTATCCACCTTTATTCTGTGTAAATATTTCTGGACCATATCACTTTTGAGCCATTGTGGATTCCGGGCTGTGTCACTACCACCCCCATTATGGACATGAGCGCGCCAAAGCTGACAAGTGCCTATTCGAAGTGGAGAGCATACCATTTCTGGGCCTGATCATCTCCAGCAAGGGCATAAGGATGGACCCCCAGAAGATAGCTGCAATACTAGACTGGCCAACTCCCGCGGATAAGAAGGGGATCCAACAGTTTATTGGTTTTGCCAATTTTTATCGTAAGTTCATCAAGGGGTTCTTGGCCATAGTGGCGCCCATCACGCAACTTACCAGACAGGAAATCCGCTTCCACTGGTCCCCCGAGGCCCAAGGGGCCTTTGAAACCCTCAAAGGACTTTTCACCTCCCTCCTATCCTGAGGCACCCGGATTCCTCCTTGCCCTTCGTCCTGGAGGTGGACGCCTCCGAGATAGCCGTGGGGGCGATCCTGTCTCAGAGGCAAGGAGCCAAGGCCCTGCTCCACCCCGTAGCCTTCTTCTCGCGAAAATTATCCACGGCCAAGAAGAACTACGACGTTGGGGACCGAGAACTGTTGGCGATCAAAGCTGCTTTAGAAGAATGGTGCTACCTGCTGGAAGGGGCCGCTCACCCAATCATAATATTCGCTGACCACAAAAACCTAGAGTACCTGAAACCTGAAAAAGGTTGAAACCCAGACAGGCCAGGTGGGCGCTCTTCTTTTCTCGATTCACCTTCCATGTGACCTATCGTCCAGGCTCCAAGAATGCCAAGCTGGACGCTCTGTCACGGATGTTTCACAAGTCCAAGGACGATTCCCCTCCGGATACTATCCTCGCCCCTGGAAATTTCCTCCTGCTTCAGGAAGACCTACTTTCTCCATGGGGCAAATACCCACTCCCGGACCCGGATTGCAAGCCAGAGATGGACTACTGTGGTATGAAGGTAAAATTTTCATTCCTGAGAGCCTACGGGTAACCATCCTGGAACTATGCCATGACCATGAACTTGCCGGGCACTTTGGTGTCTCCAAGACTACCGAACTGGTACAACGTACCTTCTGGTGGCCTCAATTGCGGGAAGACTGCAAAAAGTTTGTGGACACATGCACCGTATGTACACGGAGCAAGAGCCACAGGACCAAAGCCTGGGGCCTACTCAAGCCCTTATCGGTCCCAGACCGACCCTGGAGGATGCTGTCCATTGACTGTATTGTTGAACTGCCCCCAGCGGAGGACCATACCAAGATCTTTGTGGTAGTCGACCGCCTGTCAAAAATGGCACACTTTATTCCCATGAAGGGTACCCCCTCTGCCCCAGAAACCGCACAGGTATTTATCAAAGAGGTTATCAGGCTCCATGGGGTACCGGCCAACATAGTTTTGGATCGAGGGGTGCAGTTCACCTCTCGGTTCTGGAAGTCCCTCTGCAAAGCTCTCAACATTGAACTTTCCTTCTCGTCCGCCTATCATCCCCAGTCCAATGGACAAACCGAGAGGACGAACCAGACCCTGGAGCAATACTTACGATGCTTCTCCTCCTTTGCCCAGGACGATTGGATCTCCCTGCTACTGGTAGCTGAGTTTGCCTATAATAATTCCATCCACTCTGCCATCCAACAGACGCCCTTCTTCGCCAACTATGGTTTCCATCCTTCATTCTTGCCTAATTCCCTCCCTGAATGCACCGTGCCAGCGGTCCAAGAAAAAATGGACTTTTTCACAACCAACAACCAGCTTCTGCAGGATACCATGGCCCGAACTCAGGAACGCAACAAAACGGCCTTCGACAGGAAGAGGCGAGGGGAGCTGGTATTGGCACCAGGCGAATTAGTGTGGCTTTCCACCTTAAACCTGAAGATGGCATGCCCCTCGAAGAAACTGGGTCCCAAGTTCTTAGGGCCCTTCCCAGTGAAACGGAAGATCAATGAAGTGGCCTACGAACTGGAGCTCCCAGACTCTCTTAAAGTTCACCCAGTGTTTCATGTATCTCTGCTGAAGCCTTCCACTCCCAACCCATTTCCCAACAGGAGAGCTGTGCCCCCTGATCTGGTCCTAATAGACGGTGAGGAGGAGTTCGACGTGGAAGCCATCCTAAATTTCAGAAGGAGGAATCAGAACCAGTTTTTGATAAAATGGAAGGGCTATGGTCCTGAAGAAAATTCTTGGGAGCCCGAGTGCAATGTCCACGCTAAGAGTCTGGTTCAATCCCTCAAGAGGGCCCATCCTGAGAAATTCGTCCGAAAGGGCATCCGGAGGCTGCCCCTAGGAGGGGGGCAATGTCATGAAGATCCTGCCAGAAATCGGAACCCTGGGCACCTTGGTCCGCGGGCGCCATTGCGCATGAGCGCGCGGGCGCATGCTTGTGCACGTCCACGCACGGGAGCACGCGCAGGAAGACGAGCGCGCGCCCCTGTTGGCGCCTGGTAGGCTATTTAAACCCAGCCAGCACAGAAGGTCCCCGCTGTCAGGTCTGCCTGATACCTGATCTGTGAACCTCTTACCTGTGTTTGACCCGGCTTACCTGTGACCATCCTTCTGTCTGCCTGTACCCAACCTTGGCTTGCCTGTGACCATCATTCTGCCTGATCCACCTGTACCTTGTTGCCAGCCTGATACCTGACCCGGCCTGGTTTGACTATCCAGCCTGACTACCAGAGATCCAGTCCGCTGTGCTGATCCAGTCTGCTTTGCTGATCCAGTCTGCTGTGCTGATCCAGTCTGCTTTGCTGATCCAGTCTGCTTTGCTGATCCAGTCTGCTGTGCTGATCCAGTCTGCTTTGCTGATCCAGTCTGCTGTGCTGATCCAGTCTGCTGTGCTGATCCAGTCTGCTGTGCTGATCCAGTCTGCTGTGCTGATCCAGTCTGCTGTGCTGATCCAGTCTGCTGTGCTGATCCAGTCTGCTTTGCTGATCCAGTCTGCTTTGCTGATCCAGTCTGCTGTGCCGTGTTTCTATGCTTACTATAGGTGTCAATAGATTTATGAGACTTGTGAGAAGGTCTGAGATTTATGCTGATCCAGTCTGCCTGTGTGTCCAAGTGTAATAATGTGCCATTTGATGGCGCCTGTGTGTAGCCCAGTAGAGACTCGAGAATGAGGACTCTAGATTGGGAGTGCGGCGCTCACATTGACCTTTCAAGCCAGGAAAGGTAGATGTGGCACAAGTAAGTCCTATGACACAAAGATATGGACAGTGGTTAAAAAAAATGACACCAAGACTAAAAAAGAGCTGATCCAATATCGGAAGGAGTTATGATCAATTTGGGTTTCTGTGTATGTTAAATGCTATGGCAGATTGATAGAGTTGGACAAGTTGATTAAATGTGTACAATATTGGATTTTTGAAAGTATGCAATGTGATGAACAGTGATGGCACTAACGCCGTTAAAGTAAACGACGTTACGTAACACCGTTACTTTAGAGGGTAATGAGTAATCTAACTGATTACTCTTCCCCTCGCGGTAACGCCGTTCCCATTACTGGGGCGGCGTTACCGCAATTACCCGCCGCGATCGCGGAGCCGTCCGCGGCCTCGGCCTTAGGAAAGGCCGCGGCTTCGGCCTAGCTCCGGAGCGGCGGCCATCTTGGTGCACCCGATGGCCGCAGCTCCGGCCTAGCTCCGGAGCGGAGGCCATCTTGGTGCACCCGTCGGCCGTTTACAATGTGATTGCTCTGTCAAATGACGGAGCGATCACTTGTAAACAAACCGGCGTCAAGATGACGCTGGTCTCCCCTCTGTGTACAGATCTGTACAGTGGAGGGGAGAGATCGGATGGCAGCAGCCATCCCTCCATACCCTGCCAATACTCTGCAATACCCAGCCAATACCTTGCCAATACTCTCCAACACACTGCCAATACTCTGCAACACCCTGCCAATACTCTGCAATACTCTGCAACACCCTGCAATACCCTGCAACACCCTGCCAATACTCTGCAATACTCTGCAACACCCTGCAATACCCTGCCAATACTCTGCAACACCCTGCCAATACCCTGCCAATACTCTGCAACACCCTGCCAATACTCTGCAACACCCTGCCAATACTCTGCAATACTCTGCAACACCCTGCCAATACTCTGCAATACTCTGCAACACCCTGCAATACTCTGCAACACCCTGCAATACCGTGCAACACCCTGCCAATACTCTGCAACACCCTGCCAATACTCTGCAACACCCTGCTAATACTCTGCAACACCCTGCCAATACTCTGCAACACCCTGCCAATACTCTGCAACACCCTGCCAATACTTTGCAACACCCTGCCAATACTCTGCAACACCCTGGAACACCCTGCCAATACTCTGCAACACCCTGCCAATACTCTGCAACACCCAGCCATACTCTGCAATACCCCGTAATACCCAGCCATACTCTGCAATACCCTGCCAATACTCTGCAACACCCTGCCAATACTCTGCAACACCCTGCCAATACTCTGCAACACCCTGGAACACCCTGCCAATACTCTGCAACACCCTGCCAATACTCTGCAACACCCTGCCAATACTCTGCAATACTCTGCAACACCCTGCCAATACTCTGCAATACTCTGCAACACCCTGCAATACCCTGCAACACCCTGCCAATACTCTGCAACACCCTGCCAATACTCTGCAACACCCTGCCAATACTCTGCAATACTCTGCAACACCCTGCAATACTCTGAAACACCCTGCAATACTCTGCCAATACTCTGCAACACCCTGACAATACTCTGCAATACCCTGCCAATACTCTGCAACACCCTGCCAATACTCTGCAACACCCTGCCAATACTCTGCCAATACTCTGCAACACCCTGCCAATACTTTTCAACACCCTGCCAATACTCTGCAATACTCTGCAACACCCAGCCATACTCTGCAATACCCCATAATACCCAGCCATACTCTGCAATACCCTGCCAATACTCTGCAACACCCTGCCAATACTCTGCAACACCCTGCCAATACTTTGCAACACCCTGCCAATACTCTGCAACACCCTGCCAATACTCTGCAATACCCTGCCAATACTCTGCAACACCCTGCCAATACTCTGCAACACCCTGCCAATACTTTGCAACACCCTGCCAATACTTTGCAACACCCTGCCAATACTCTGCAATACTCTGAAACACCCAGCCATACTCTGCAATACCCTGTAATACCCAGCCATACTCTGCAATACCCTGCCAATACTCTGCAACACCCTGCCAATACTCTGCAACACCCTGCCAATACTCTGCAACACCCTGCCAATACTCTGCAACACCTTGCCAATACTCTGCAACACCCTGCCAATACTCTGCAACACCCTGCTAATACTCTGCAACACCCTGCCAATACTCTGCAATACTCTGCAACACCCAGCCATACTCTGCAATACCCTGTAATACCCAGCCATACTCTGCAATACCCTGCCAATACTCTGCAACACCCTGCCAATACTCTGCAACACCCTGCCAAAACTCTGCAACACCCTGCCAATACTCTGCAATACTCTGCAATACCCTGTAATACCCAGCCATACTCTGCAATGCCCTGCCAATACTCTGCAACACCCTGCCAATACTCTGCAACACCTTTCCAATACTCTGCAACACCTTGCCAATACTCTGCAACACCCTGCCAATACTCTGCAACACCCTGCCAATACTCTGCAACACCCTGCCAATACTCCGCAACACCCTACCAATACTCTGCAACACCCTGCCAATACTCTGCAACACCCTGCCAATACTCTGCAATACTCTGACAATACTTTGCAATACTCTGACAATACTTTGCAATACTCTGCAACACCCTGCCAATACTCTGCAACACCCTGCAATACTCTGCCAACACCCTGCAATACTCTGCCAACACCCTGCCAACACCCTGCAATACCCTGCCAACACACTTCAATACTCTGCAACACCCTGCAATACTCTGCAACACCCTGCAATACTCTGCAACACCCTGCCAGTACCCTGCAATACGCTGCCAATACCCTACAATACGCTGCCAATACTCTGCAATACGCTGCCAATACTCTGCAATACGCTGCCAATACTCTGCAACACCCAGCCATACTCGGTAATACCCAGCCATACTCTGCAATACCCCGTAATACCCAGCCATACTCGGTAATACCCAGCCATACTCTGCAATACCCCGTAATACCCAGCCATACTCTGCAATACCCCATAATACCCAGGCATACTCTGGAATACCCCGTAATACCCAGCCATACTCTGCAATACCCAGCCATACTCTGCAACACCCTGCCAATACTCTGCAACACCCTGCCAATACTCTGCCATACTCTGCAATACACGGTAATACCCAGCCATACTCTGCGATACCCAGCCATGCTCAGCCGTACCCAGCTATACTCAGACAATATTACAGTTGGGGAGATGACGTGGATATTACAGTGGGGGGGATTGTGGATATTACAGTGGGGGCTTTATGGTGGTGGAATTTTCAAAGGTTTTTGCAAATTCAATTATTATTTGCTGATCCGAAAAATTATCAAATCCGTGACTCTGATCCGAGCAACGATCCGATCCATGAGTTTGGGGGGGACAGATGTACAGAGGGGGAACAGATATATGTGTGTGTGTGGGGGACAGATGTGTAGTGGGGTACAGAGGGGAAACAGATATATGTGTTGGGGGAGAACAGACGTGCAGGGGGGTACAGAGGGGAAATAGACGTGCAGGGGGGAACGGGCCCCTTGCTTACAGTAATACTAGACCCGCCCCTAAGAATATTTAAAAAAAAGTCAGTTACTTTGCTGCAGTGATGTAAGTAACTGAGTTAAAATAAACTGAGTTACCTAACGCAGTTACTTTAGAGGGTAACGAGTAATCTAACTGATTACTTTTCCCCTCATGGTAACTCAGTTCCCATTACTTTGGCTTAGTTACCCCAATTACATCTACCACCACTAGATGGCAGTAATGTAATTCCGGTGTCCTGCCGAAAAAGTTTCCCCGCCGGATAAGGACCCACTGTACTGCGCAGGCGCAGGGCTTGCGCAGTACGAAGGACTATGGAGCTTCCGAAAATTGCCGAACCTAAACAGCTCTGAGTGAACTCTACACCGCGCAGGTGCAGTTAACATGTAATTGTACGAGGCGATGCCGTACGCTCCTGATGCTCGTGCTACTCTGCAAGGGGCGTCTATCGTGTAAGTAAGGGGCGGGTCTAGTATTACTGTAACCAAGGGGCGCATTTATTATTATTGTTATATATCGAGCTCTGCCCATTAATTTAACATTCGCCCTTTTCTGTAGCCATCTGCCCCCTACACGATATAATAATAATAGACCCGCCACTTGCTTACACGCTATAACAGATCTGCCCCTTGGTTAGAGTAATAATAGAGCAGCCCCTTACACGATATATAACAATAATAAATGCGCCCCCTGGTTACAGTAATACTAGACCCGCCCCTTAGTTACACGTATAGAATATAAAAAAAAAAGTCACAGTTACTTTGCTGCGTAACTAATTACTTTTCCAATGTAGTAACTGAGTTACTAACGCAATTACTTTTTGGGAGAAGTAATTTGTAACTTAACTAATTACTTTTTTAAAGTAAGATGACCAACACTGCTTTGCTGAGTAACTAATTACTTTTCCAATGTAGTAACTGAGTTACTAACTCAATTACTTTTTTGCGAGAAGTAATTTGTAACTTAACTAACTGACCAACACTGGTAGAGGAGAATTGTATGTATTGTTCCAAGGCAGCATTCTGATTTATTAAGAATCAGTTTCTCATCCAAAATACTTGAAAGGTAGTTTATTCATCAGCAAGAATAAGCAAAGACAAGACATCATGGTGCATGGCTTCAGATTTCAGGTAGTTTTCTGATGTTACATCTTAACCCATCTTCTCCTCTCTCCTGCATCCATCATCTTCCTCTCTGCACCTCCCCTTCCTCCTCCTTTCTACCATAACCCTATTCCATTCTTATATTGTTTGATACTGTCATGTCATCATTTCTTGGTTACACCCATAATTTGCATATATGCCCAACATGGTTTTAGTCTAAAGATAAATAGCATAACTCCACCCATAGTCCGGTGTCCTGACTAGTAATGCCGAAATAGAATTAACCTTTACAGTAAAACCATATCTGTCTATGCCCTCTGTCGCTATGTCCTATGACCTTCAAAACGTATCAACAATTACATATATTTTTGTGTGTTTATCAGAAACCCTTATCACTTAAAATATAATGAACTCAAAAACTTCTAACAATTCCCCCTCAATGCACTATAATCAACAAATAATAAGTGCATTCATCTTAAATGATAAAATGTCTCTGATCCACTACATAAACATTTTTATAAGTTTTGAAAATGTTTAACTATTTCATTCCATTGAGAAAATATAAATTATTATATTTATTAATTTGAATTAATTTTCCATCTAAATCATGTAATATTAAAGATTTTTCTTCCTTCAATTTTATAAATTTACTTAACTTCTTGTAAAACTCTTATTACTTTAACCATATCATTTAACTATTTTAATATACAGAAGAAATAAATATCTTTGAAATATCATATTATATTGCTTTGTAATATAAATTATTAATTAAATAACATTTCTTCCATTCCTGGAAATTTTAATAATTCAATAATTTCTACAATATAAGTTTTTTATACATCATCCTTGACACTGAACAATTATAAACATAATAAGTAATCTACTAGACAAGTAGATACATAAAAAAATAAAAAAACAAAAAAACATTCCCATTATTGGATTTGTCATATATTTTATATATTATATCTATCTTTTTATTTTCCTATTCATTTATCTATCTATCCATGACCAGCAAGTAACTCTTTCCTTTTTTCCTCAACATTCTATATTATTTTAATTTCAACAGTAACTCTGTTTAGACATATTAAATCCTTTTGTTCATATACTCTAACTATACCTTTTTGTCTTTCCTATTATCGTATCACTATCATCATTATTCAGATAATTCACAAAAAATTCTTATATGAGAATCACATCCCAACTCCCCCTCACATAATGATCGATCGATCAATATGTCGCTATTGATGCAAGTCTATATAAATAAATCATTGAAGTTCACCCAAAAATTGATAGTCCTTGATAACATAATCAAAAAATAATAATTTTTGAAAAAGCAAGAAGTATAAACTAATAGAAATGTAGTTGTACTTGTTGCATTATCATGGAAGAATTAAAAATTAAATAAAATAAAAAAATAAAAAAACAAAAAAGATTAGAATCGTTTTCTTAAAATTTAGAAATGAAAGACATATTTATAATAGAAAATGAAAAACAAGTATCAAATTCTTTTAAAAAATTTATGCTTTCCTAAATAATTTCCATTATTCAATTTAAATCATTTTAGACTAATAATCTTTTCTGTGTTTACCCATTTCTTATGTTTGCCAATTATTTTTATATTTATTAAATATTATTTTAATTTTTAAATTATTTTGAATTTTTACTAATTATTTTGAAATAAAAACTATAATCCCAATGTACCTTAAAAATAACAAAATAATCTTCCCAATTGATATCCCAGTTGACATCTCTGTTGACATCCCTGGTACCTTCAGATCTATAATACTTAACCATAATTTTAGCTACATTAAAATACTCATTAGAAATAGAAATCTCATTCAAGACATCATTTCTATTTAAATTTAGCAAAGGCCTAGTCATGTTTTGTAAACAAACTTCTGAAATACCTGTACATGTTCTCATAAATATAATTTTTCTAGAATTACCTCAATTAATTTATCAAAAAGAAACATTATTCAAAAAAACTACATCCTTATATCCTCTTTTAGCAGGTGAAAAAACTAATATAATCAATCTGTATAGATTTGACAAATCCCTCAATACTTTGTAGTATCATGTTACTCTTTCCTTTTGGATTGTTCTATAAACAAATAAAACAATATTCAGAAGTTTGATGACAAAGTGTTCTAAAATGAGTAGTTCAAAATTCCTTTCCTTAGCTAAACAAAAAATCAATCAGTCAGTCAGTTACCTGGATATGCAAAAATAACTCTATCCATATTGTTGGAATCAATTATTTTTACAATCAGTCTGTACTGACTCTAAGACAAAATTACATAGTCCCTCTCTTTATAACTAATTAAAATCTCGTAAAATAATAATCTTTCCAGATTATTGTATTTTACTTTACACTGATAATGTATTTTTCCTAATTTCTGAAAGAAATTTGATCATGTTGAAACTTTTTTCAGAACCAAACATTCCTCTCATACAATGTGATTGAATGAACCACGCATGCTGTCACTATGACTGCTAATAAACACATGGCAGTCTAAAGTTCAGCTATTAATGCAGACACATACAGAAAGTTAATATTGTAATTCCATTGTGCCAATATTTGGATCCATCTATAGAAGCACAAGAAATTCTTTCTCAATAAATATCCACTAAAAGTCGAAAAAGTGACTTTTCATAATTAATTTACTCAACTGTGGCTCTATCCCTCACACTGCATATATTTAATCACCAACGATTTATAAATCACTATAACTGATCTTTTTAACATTCAATTGCCAATACACTAGACAACACTGTGTATATTGACACCTGTTGTTATTCTTGTAATAACACCTTTAACATACAATGTTTATTTAAAACAACTGGTGTCTCTAATCTATAGCATTGGACAAATGCACCCCTAGAATTTATTTATAAATTCTAAAAGGAATTGTCTCATCATCCACATACACTTAAGTGTAACTGAGAGAAATCTCTATATATTTATCAAAAAATACTAAATTAATAAGGGCTTTCTTTAGATCTTCAAATTATTGTATATAAGTTATCTTTTGTTATTTAAAAAATATTTGCCCTACAGTAAATTTACCCAGAAACTTTGTCTGCAAAAACTTCAATGAACTCTCAAAAAGAGTTATTAAGGCCCACAAAATCTTATTTTTAAAAACAATTACTTTTGTAAGTAATAATCCCTCTTTCAAGTATCTGAAAAATATAACACAAAAATTTATTGTGCTTTGATTCACAAATGTCATGACATTTCTTGACCAGTTTGTGTTACTTGATCTACTTTTTACTGTTGGTAAAAATACACTTCTCACATGACACATACTGTTCAGAGAATGATCTGCTGAACTGTCAATCTTCGCTGCCATGCTTTGTACCTCATTGACTGTACAATTTGGTACCAATCTGGTTTCTCGTTTTTTTAAATATTTAACCTTTGTACCACTTTTTAAACATATTTTGTATGTACATCTGCCAAAAATAATGTACATTACAATTATATGACTTTCCTGATTATAATAATGACAAAAAATTGTTTAGAAGACAATCTCGTGAAACTCACAGATTGAGTCCTGCCCATAACTTGCGATCGGCCATTTCCCAGAGAAACCTCCTCCCCAACCAAAATCATTACTTTTATCAGAAATGCTAATTTTACAAAAACGTAACAATAGTTTTTTTTTTACAATTTTTTTTTTTTTTAGATTGAACAAATCTTTCATATTTTAATATTTTTTTCCTGGCTATACCTTAAGTAAATTAGTACAATCTACTACTTTTAATTTAGTAACCAAATCCAAGTTTGAAATATTTTGTAAAAATTGCTCAATCCTTAACTTTAATATTTCCTGCAACCAAATCTGTAGGATTTTTTAAAAAACTAAACATCATGTTTTTCATTATCTCAATTTCATACAGTTCTTTCCACAATCTTAATCAATAGTTTTTCTCTAAAACTTTGTTCTGCCCCTTTTTATGTGTTTTAGAATAACCACATGTAATAACACACATTTTCTGTTGTTCAGGGCTAAAATATTCATAAACATTTACATGCTGCATTAAACTTAGTTTACTCTCTGGCATTATTTAATTACCTTTCTTCTGCATGTATTCTATATTCTGTATATATATGAAATTTATACATTTCCTAATCTTACTGAGACTTACTTCTGAGCCTAGAGATGTTTAACCATTCCCATTACTTTTCTTGATTAAACAAACACACTCACCCCTTGTTAATATGATAGTCCTGTATGCAAAAACAAGAGATAAATAATGTCCTTTAGCGTTGCCTGATGTTCTTTCATTGTTGCTTTTTCTTTCGCTGTTGCTTTTTCTTAAAATGTCCTTTTCTTTGAAGCATAATTTTTTTGTAGCTTTTTTGCCTTGTTCACTTGAATTGTGTCTTGTTGTGTGCTGTAGTGCGTTTTGCCTGTTAGATCTATTCTTAGCCTTATGTGCATGGAGCTTCCATCTTCAAACGTCAAAATCCGACTAATCAGCTCACCCAATAGTGTACAGCTAAAATGGTGGCTATTTCAAATAACATGAATTCTTCGTTCCTGTTTCAACACTTTTGTCTTCTTGGGTCTCAACCCAATATTTTTTTATGTGAGACTTCTCACCTTCATAGGAACTAACCTTGGCAGATATCTTCTCGTACCTAACCGTTAGGTGTACAAAGTCAATGGATTTTCCAAAAATAGCTTGAAGTGTCCCGTCCATCTGGCCTTGTCAATCAACTTCGTAGGCTGTAGCTTTTTTTTTTTCTTTTCTTAGGTGAGAAAACAAACAAAAAAAACTCACGCTTTGACTTTTGCCCACATCTGACGAAAATGTCTCCTTCTAGGTTCTTTAATCGTTTTTTCCCGTGACTTGATAAATCATTGTGTTCATCTCCCCCCTTTTGTCAAGGAGTGGGGAAAAAATTGACCATTCCATCTGGCTCGACATTGAAAGAAAGTGGAAATAGGGAAAATATCTCTATGTCGTCATTCTACTTACAGGAGCGTTTTCAAGATGAATTAGCAAAGTTTGTTTCAATGTGTCAGTCAATATCCTATCTCCTATAGGATGTGTGTAGAGGAGAATTGTATGTATTGTTCCAAGGCAGCATTCTGATTTATTAAGAATCAGTTTCTCATCCAAAATACTTGAAAGGTAGTTTATTCATCAGCGAGAATAAGCAAAGACAAGACATCATGGTGCATGGCTTCAGATTTCAGGTAGTTTTCTGATGTTACATCTCAGTTCAGCCGTTTAAATTAACATCCACA
>CM053035.1:55044628-55090852 GCA_028564925.1 Lithobates sylvaticus
TTTTCTCTTTCCGTTTGCAAGTTGGAGTCGTTTGTAAGTTGGATGTTTGAAAGTAGGGGCCTGCCGTATATACTATGCAGAAATTTGCCCTATTAGATGTTGGTGTAGCCACAAGACTGGTGGGCACAGGAATGGGCCCTGCTGTGAGTTAATAGATCAAGATTTGTACTTGCATGCACCTGTTGAACCGGGCAGAAAAATTGGGCCTTTGGTGGTGGTGGTGGACGGTGTTGCCACAAGACTGTAAGCCCTCACAGTTACTCTTGGTGGGTGCAGGAATGGGCCCTGCTGTGAATTATTAGATCAAGATTTGTAATTGCATGCACCTGTTGAACAGGGCAGAAAAATTGGGCCTTTGGTGGTGGTGGTGGTGGTGGTGGTGGACGGTGTTGCCACAAGACTGTAAGCCCTCATAGTTACTCTTGGTGGGCGCAGGAATGGGCCCTGCTGTGAACTATTAGATCAAGATTTGTAATTACACGCCCCTGTTATACAGGGGCTGAAAAATTGTGCCTTAGGCATTGGTGCTGGTGCCACAACACTGCAACCCCTCACAGATACTGTACTCTGAGCACAGCAATGAGACCTGTTGCAAAGCATTGCCTAAAAATTGTAATTACACGCCCCAACAGGGGCTGAAAAATTGTGCCTTAGGCATTGGTGCTGGTGCCACAACACTGCAACCCCTCACAGATACTGTACTCTGAGCACAGCAATGAGACCTGTTGCAAAGCATTGCCTAAAAATTGTAATTACACGCCCCAACAGGGGCTGAAAAATTGGGCCTTAGGCACTGGTGCTGGTGCCACAACACTGCAACCCCTCACAGATACTGTACTTGGAGCACAGTAGTCACACCTGTTGCGAAGCATCTTTTTAAAAAATTGTAATTACACGCCCCTGTTATACAGGGGCTGAAAAATTGTGCCTTAGGCATTGGTGCTGGTGCCACAACACTGCAACCCCTCACAGATACTGTACTCTGAGCACAGCAATGAGACCTGTTGCAAAGCATTGCCTAAAAATTGAAATTACACGCCCCAACAGGGGCTGAAAAATTGTGCCTTAGGCACTGGTGCTGGTGCCACAACACTGCAACCCCTCACAGATACTGTACTTGGAGCACAGCAGTCACACCTGTTGCGAAGCATTTTTAAAAAAAAAATTGTAAGTACACGCCCCTGTTATACAGGGGCTGAAAAATTGTGCCTTAGGCACTGGTGTGGTGGCATGGATCATTGAGGAGGAGGAAGAGGATAGTCAGTGAACATAACGGGACAGTCACTCAGCATCAGCATAGGCAGTCTTGAAGGGATGTGACATTATAAATTATTCAGTTATATCCGCTTCAGGTGCCTGGTAGCTGGTGGTGATCCAAGACTGATTCATTTTTATGAAGGTCAGTCGATCAACCGAGTCGGTGGACAGGCGCACCCTATGATCGGTGACAAATCCTCCAGCAGCACTGAATGTGCGTTCCGAAAGAACGCTGGATGCAGGACAGGCCAGTAGCTCAATTGCATACTGTGCATGCTCTGGCCAGTGATTCATCCTCAGGACCCAGTAAGCCAGAGGATTTTCGGTGGGAAAGGTGTCCAAGTCTGACCTTGCCCCTAGGTATTCCTGCACCATGTATATCAGACGCTGGCGATGGTTGCTGGAACCGATCATACCTTGGGGCTGCGGACTAAAAAATTGTCTGAACGCATCGGTCAGACGTCCACCTTCCCCACCGCTCCTTCTGCTACTGACCGAAGCCTCAGCAACTCGTCGTCCAGGACCAGGAGTTTGTAACCTCCCAGTTTCTGGGAACGCGTTGCACAGACCTTTCTGCAAGGCCTCCCTGAGATGTCTCATCCTCTGCTCCCTCTGCGACGGCAAGATAAGGTCCGCAACCTTACCCTTGTACCGTGGATCAAGGAGAGTGGCCAGCCAGTAATGGTCCCCTCTCCTTGATCCGAAGAACACGAGGATCCTTCCGCAGGCTTTGCAGGATCAGGGAGGCCATGCTACGTAGGTTAGCTGAGGCATTCGGTCCTGAGTCTTCTGGGTCACTGAGGATGACATGATCGCCAGCTACCTCCTCCCAGCCACGTACAAGTCCACTGGTTTGTTGGGACTGTACATCATCCCTAAAAGACTGCTGCTGCTGATGCTGAGTGCCAGGCTCCACCTCCATGCTCACACAATCCTCCTCCTCCTCCTCCTCCTCCTCATCCTCTTCCTGTGTGATGGGTGGGACAGAAGGAACACTGTCTGGATAAAGGGGGCCTTGAGAGGCAAGGAAGTCCTCCTCTTCCTGCCTCTGTTCTGCCTCAAGTGCCCTGTCCATTATCCCACGCAGCGTATGCTCCAACAGGTGGACAAGAGGTACAGTGTCACTGATGCATGCACTGTCACTGCTCACCATCCTCGTGGCCTCCTCAAATGGTGAGAGGACAGTGCATGCATCCCTGACCCTGTCCTGGTGCCGTAGTCGCAAAGGTACTCATTGATGGCCCTCTGCTGCGTGTGCAGTCGCTGCAGCATGGCCAACGTTGAGTTCCACCTGGTGGGCATGTCACATATTAGGCGGTTCTTGGGCAGGTTCAGCTCCTTTTGCAGCTCAGTCAGCCGAGCACTGGCATTATAAGATTGGCGGAAATGCACACAGACTTTCCTGGCCTGCCTCAGGACATTCTGTAAGCCTGGGTACCTGCCCAAGAACCGCTGCACCACCAGGTTGAGGACGTGAGCCATACAGGGCACATGGGTGAGCTGCCCCTGTCGCAGGGCGGAGAGGAGGTTGGTGCCATTGTCAGAAACGACCATTCCTGGCTTAAGCTGGCGTGTCGTCAACCACCTCTCGGCCTGCCCCTGCAGAGCTGCCAGAACCTCTGCCCCAGTGTGGCTCCTGTCCCCCAAAACACACCAGCGCAAGCACGGCATGGCATCTTTTTGCCTGCGTACTCGCGTAGCCCCTTGTACGCCTACGGAGCACCGCTGGTTCCGAGGACAGAGCACTGGAAGAAGAAGAAGAGGAGGGGGTGGAGTAGAGAGGTGTGTCACAACCAGTAGTAGCATTTTGGAGGCGTGGTTGTGGAACAACCTCCAACACTACTGCACCTTGTCCTGCATCCCTCCCAGCTGCCAATAGAGTGACCCAATGGGCCGTGAAAGAAAGATAATGTCCCTGTCCATGCCTGCTGGACCATGAGTCAGCGGTAATATGCACCTTACCGCTGAACGCCCTGTCCAGCGAGGCATGGACATTGCCTTCCACATGCCGGTAGAGAGACGGAATCGCCTTCCGTGAGAAAAAGTGGCGTTTGGGAACCTGCCACTGAGGAACCGCACATTGAACAAACTCACGGAAGGGGGCCGAGTCTACCAACTGAAAAGGCAGCAGTTGAAGTGCTAGCAATTTAGCCAAGCTAGCATTCAACCGCTGGGCATGTGGATGGCTGGGAGTATACTTCTTTCGACGGTCCAGCAGCTGGGGCAGGGAAATTTGCCTGCTACAATCGGACGTCGGTGTACTGCAAGTACTTGGTTGTGACACACCTAATTCTACACCTTCAGTCCTCTCAGAGCAGCTTTCAGAGAGGACTGAAGATATAGTGGGGATGGAGATCCGAGCTGATGAGGAGCAAGGAGAGGTCCACTTTGTTCTTTGGTGTGGGTCTTTTATGTGTGCTTGCCAACGAGCTGCATGGCAGGTCGACATATGTCTGCTCATGCTTGTGGTGCTCAAGCGGCTGATGTTTTGGCCACGCGAGATACGCTTGAGACAAATATTGCAAATAGCAGTGGTGCGATCTGATGCACTCGTCTCAAAAAAGGCCCACACCAAAGAACTTTTGTGATAACGTGCAGAGGCAGCACCCTGCACAGGCGGAGCTCTGCGGTGTGGTACAGTTGCTGTGCTGGCCTCTAGCTGGCCTCCAGGGGGCATCCTGCCTCGTTGGACATGTGACGCCGCATCCTCCTCCTCCTCCTCCTCCTCCTCCTCTCTCCCTTCAGGCACCCACGTGGAGTCAGTGACCTCATCATCCCCTCCCTCTTCACCACTAGAGCAAACCTGGCAGTAAGCTGCAGCTGGTGGAACAGTACTGCCAGATTGCTGTCCTTCAGCATCCCCTCTCTCTGCGCGCACACTACTGCCTTCCTCAAGCTGGGTATCATCATCCGAGCCTTCGAATCGTTGGGCATCCTCCTGGAGCATGTACCCAACACTGTGCTCAAACAGTTCGGGGGACTCCTCAGGAGGACATGGTGGGTCTAGGGAAGGGGTGGCTGATGATGCCATTGAGTACGCGTTGGCAGCTGCTCTGCCAGTACCCTGAGCCTGGATGAGAGAGGATGAGGAAGATGAGGAGGGCTTGGTCATCCATTCTACCAAGCCTTCGGCATGATGCGGCTCCACATGTCCAGCTGCCGAAAACAAAGACAAGCGTGTCCCATGGCCACGTGCTGATGACGATGCACGACCACGTCCACGGCCAGCACTGTTGTCTCTAGAAACAGAGCCTGCCTGCCCTGTGTTCTTGCCTCGGCACGCTCTGCCTCTCCTTGGCGGGCTTCCAGCCATTGTAGTCGGTAGTGTATATAGTATAAAAAATAGAGCTCCTATGTGTGCTCAAAACACACTGTAGGTCCTATGGGTGCTGACACTAACACACTATAGGTACTATGTGTGCTGCTGACAAGAAAATATAGGAGCTATGTGTGCTGCCACAAACACACTATAAGTCCTATGGGTGCTGCTGACACAAAGACACTATAGGTACTATATGTGTGCTGCTGTCAAGAAAATAAAGGAGCTCTGTGTGCTGCCACTAACACACTAGAAGTTCTATGGGTGCTGCTGACACAACAGGTAGTATATGTGTGCTGCTGAGAAGAAAATATAGGAGCTCTGTGTGCTGCCACTAACACACTAGAAGTCCTATGGGTGCTGCTGAGAAGAAAATATAGGAGCTCTGTGTGCTGCCTGCCACTAACACACTAGAAGTCCTATGGGTGCTGCTGAGAAGAAAATATAGGAGCTCTGTGTGCTGCCACTAACACACTAGAAATCCTATGGGTGCTGCTGAGAAGAAAATATAGGAGCTCTGTGTGCTGCCTGCCACTAACACACTAGAAGTCCTATGGGTGCTGCTGAGAAGAAAATATAGGAGCTCTGTGTGCTGCCACTAACACACTAGAAGTCCTATGGGTGCTGCTGAGAAGAAAATATAGGAGCTCTGTGTGCTGCCACTAACACACTAGAAGTCCTATGGGTGCTGCTGAGAAGAAAATATAGGAGCTCTGTGTGATGCCACTAACACACTAGAAGTCCTATGGGTGCTGCTGAGAAGAAAATATAGGAGCTCTGTGTGATGCCACTAACACACTAGAAATCCTATGGGTGCTGATGACACAATAGGTAAAATATGTGTGCTGCTGTCAAGAAAATATAGGAGCTCTGTGTGCTGCCTGCCACTAACACACTAGAAGTCCTATGGGTGCTGCTGAGAAGAAAATATAGGAGCTCTGTTTGCTGCCACTAACACACTAGAAGTCCTATGGGTGCTGCTGAGAAGAAAATATAGGAGCTCTGTGTGCTGCTGCCACTAACACACTAGAAGTCCTATGGGTGCTGCTGAGAAGAAAATATAGGAGCTCTGTGTGCTGCCACTAACACACTAGAAGTCCTATGGGTGCTGCTGAGAAGAAAATATAGGAGCTCTGTGTGATGCCACTAACACACTAGAAGTCCTATGGGTGCTGCTGAGAAGAAAATATAGGAGCTCTGTGTGATGCCACTAACACACTAGAAGTGCTATGGGTGCTGCTGACACAATAGGTAAAATATGTGTGCTGCTGTCAAGAAATTTTTGGAGCTCTGTGTGCTGCCTGCCACTAACACACTAGAAGTCCTATGGGTGCTGCTGAGAAGAAAATATAGGAGCTCTGTTTGCTGCCACTAACACACTAGAAGTCCTATGGGTGCTGCTGAGAAGAAAATATAGGAGCTCTGTTTGCTGCCACTAACACACTAGAAGTCCTATGGGTGCTGCTGAGAAGAAAATATAGGAGCTCTGTGTGCTGCCACTAACACACTAGAAGTCCTATGGGTGCTGCTGAGAAGAAAATATAGGAGCTCTGTGTGATGCCACTAACACACTAGAAGTCCTATGGGTGCTGCTGAGAAGAAAATATAGGAGCTCTGTGTGATGCCACTAACACACTAGAAGTCCTATGGGTGCTGCTGAGAAGAAAATATAGGAGCTCTGTGTGCTGCCACTAACACACTAGAAGTCCTATGGGTGCTGTTGGGGTGCAATGCTGTGCTAACAGCACTGCGGTTGGTACTACTGCAATACTGTACTAACAGTAAGCACGCACCAGACTAATCCCCAGCAGCAGCTAATAACACACTAACTGTGCAATCAGCAGCAATGAACGATCACTAATGGTTTAGCAAAGAAATAGCTAATGGTTTAGCAAAGAAATAGCAATCAAGCAAAGACAGAATCAGCAGACTGCTCTCTCCTAAAGCCGGAACACATGTGACCGGGGCCGACGGCGTGGCGGCCTTTTAAATGGTGGAGCGTGTACTAAAGCCCCTGAGCTTTAATTGGCTACAGGCGTCCTGCCTGTAGCCAATTATTGCTCTCCGAGTTTCCGGCGCTGTGATTGGCCAAGCATGCGGGGTCACAGTGCATGCTTGGCCAATCATCAGCCAGCAATGCACTGCGCCGGCCGCGGGCCGCTCGCATCACACGAATGTGATACGAACGGCCCAAATAGTTCTGGGCTCGCCGAGCGAGCGAACACCCGGTGCTCGATTCGAACGTGGGTTCGAATCGAGCACCGGGCCCATCCCTACTTACCATGACCCAGAGCTAGGCTGTGTGGTGGTGGGTCCAAAATAGGACTAGTGACCACCGGCAAAATTCCTGGTGTAGCCCCCCGGATGGAAGGAAATTACCTACCATCCAAGGGGGGTCCCCAGGATACAAGGCGGCCCCGGTGTGGTATATGACCACCTGGTGGCCCCTTTTTGCCGGGTAGAGATGCAGTAAGTGTGGGAGAAATTCCTGTCCAACCCTCTCCCTAACCCTTGAACAATGGGGTAAAGAAGTGGGGGAGGGGCATAGATTCCCCCTCCAATAAACATTCCACAGGGGGAACGCATATGCCAAAGCCAAAAATGCATAAAATGTTGACTCTGCACCAAACATATCAAACAAAAAAATAAACAATATATATATAGAATAACAACACAGAAATACCCCTAAATTGACTAACCTCTAACCTCTGCTATCAAAAAACACCCCTCACCTAGACCTATAGTTGGGGAAATTGCAGTGGTAAGAGCATGACAAATAGCCCAAAACATACCTCTGCAAAATCTTGTAATTTTTTTTTAAATAAATGAATAAATAATAATAAAATATAAATCTAGCCAAAATACTTGGAGATTGAAATATCAATTTCCATATTCTTCAAAAATTGTTCACAGACTAAAGCCCCATACACACGGTCGGATTTTCCGATGGATTCTGTCCTATCGGACAATGTTGTCGGAAATTCCGACCGTGTGTAGGCACCATCGGACAGTTTCCATCGGATTGTCCGACGGACAAAGTTCTATCTCCTGCTGGATAGATTTTCCGACAACAAAGTCCGATCACACCAATTCCGATCGTGTGTAGCGAATTCCGACGGACAAAGTGCCACGCATGCTCAGATCACATTACAAGACCAAAGCTATTGGCTACTAGCCTCTACGTAGTCCCGTCGTAGGCAACAAACGTCACCACGTTCAGAATGATCGGATTTTCCGACAACTTTGTCCGACCTTGTGTATGCAACACCAGTGTCGGACTAAATCCGTCGGACCAAATCCGATGGATTTGGTGGTCGGATTTTCCGACCGTGTGTATGGGGCTTTAGTCTGTTTTACCTGAACTGAAACCCTCCAAAAACAGTCTGAAACTTTCTACTTCATTCAGGCCAGGAGGGGTTGTGGCCTTCAAATGTCTAATCCAACGCATTTCGCGCTGGAGCAGACACTTGTTCCAATCTCCCCCTCTAATAGGTATGTGTAGCCTATAAAGTACTGTGAAGTTAACCTGCGGAAGTCTGTAGTTGTGTTGTCTGGCAACATGTCAACCCAATGGTACATAAAGATTGCATATGCGCATACTGTGCATATGCTTTTCTACTCGTTTCCCAAGCTCCTGTTTGGTTTTACCGACGTAGAAGGCACCACACTGGCACTGCATTAGGTAGACCACACCCTGGGTTTTACAAGAAGCATAATGCTTCAGGGTGAACGTCTCTCCATTTGGCAGTGCCAGTGTGGTCCTCCTACCTATCACACTACATTAGGAACATGACCCGCAAGGGTATGTCCCCCAAGTTTTGCACAGATCTTTTCTCCTATCTCCTTTATATTCACTTTGAGTTAGTATATTACCCAGTGAACTTGCTTTTTTATAGGTAATTTGTGGTTTAGAACTCACTAAAGTTTTTAAAACAAGATCTTCCGTGAGGATTGGCCAGTATTTAGTAATCATTTTTTAAATTTGACAATATTCATTTGAGAACCTCGTAATGATTCTGGTAATATTGCTCCTACAGTGTCTTGAAAAAGTATTTATACCCCTTGAAATTTTCCACATTTTTCATGTTGCAACTAAAAACGTAAATGTATTTTATTGGGATTTTATGTGATAGACCAACACAAAGTGGCACATAATTGTGAAGTGGAAGTCAAACGATAAATGATTTTTTGCGGGCAATGGCTGGTGTTAGTGCTTCAATCATCATGGCACCATGCTTGATATGGTGTCACGGTCATTGAAGCGCATTATTTCTATTATTACATTGTAGTACTAAATGATATAGTTTAACTCACCATAATGTAGAATCAGTGGGAGCAACTTGCCACTGTCGCCTGCCACCAGATGCGGAATGTCACTTGCCACGCTGCCTGTCACCAGATGCAGGATGTCACTTGTCACATCACCTGCCATAAGATGTGGATTGTCACTTGCCACTTTGCATGTCACCAGATGTGGAGTGTCACTTGCCACATCACCTGCCACGCTGCCTGTCACAAGATGTGGATTGTCACTTACCACCAGATGTGGAATGTCACTTGCCACACCACCTGCCACGTTGCCTGTCACCAGATTCGGAGTGAGTGGAGCGCCCCTTGTGGTATGTCAGGCAGACAGCTCAGGGGGTGAATTACAAGTCCCACCACACCCTACCTGTACTCCCACACACAGCTCACCTGTCACTGATGATGTCACATTTCTGTGGGATCGCCCCTCTGGATGTAGCAGGGTGCCTCCCTCCTCATGCTACAGCGGGTCTCACCTGGCAGAGGGAGGGTCCGGGACTCCTTCGGCTGTCACTCTCTGGCACTCGGCCATTCCTGATTAGCTGTCCAGGCAGTGGGGAATCTGCGCCGCTGAACAGCTAGTTTTATCACAGCGAGAAGCCGCAGGAGAGCAGTGATGCGGGTCGGGCAGTGAGAGATGATGTCATCTCTCTGCTCCCCGCCGCACCTCCGACACTAAGATAGAACACTGGCTGTGAGGGCGGAAGAGCGGTGATGCGAGGGCAGAGAGAGATAATATCATCTCTGCTTGCCCACCCGCTCGCTTCTTCTATCCAGTGTCCACCCAACTCTCTCATGCTGGCAGCCGAGCATGTCTCTTGCTGGCGGACTGCACCCGTGGCCTGGCTGCAGAAGGGCCACAGCCCAGGGGTTGACAACCCCTGCTTTATAGAACCACCTTTCCCTGCAATTACAGCTGCAAGTCTTTTTGGGTATGTCAGTTTTGCACATCTAGAGAGTGATATTTTTGCCCATTCTTTTTTGCAAAATAGCTCAAGCTCTGTCAGATTGGTTTGAGAGTGTCTGTGAACAGCAATTTTCAAGTCTTGCAACAATTCTCAATTGGATTTAGGTCTGGACTTTGACTGGGCCATTCTAACACGTGAATAGGGATGAGCCGAACACCCCCGTGTTCGGTTCGCACCAGAACCTGCGAACGGACCGAAAGTTCACGTGAACGTTAGAACCCTATTCGTTACAATGGACGCGAACGTTCAAAATCTAAAGTGCTAATTATAACGGCCAATATGCATGTTATTGTCATAAAACAGGTTTGGGGACCCGGGTCCTGCCCCAGGGGACATGTATTAATGCAAAAAGAAGTTTTAAAAACGGACGTTTTTTCTGGAGCAGTCATTTTAATGACGCATAAAGTGAAAAAAAAAAAAAGTGAAATATTCCTTTAAATATGGTATCTGGGGGGTGTCTAAAGTATGCCTGTGAAGTGGCATGTGTTTCCCATGCTTAGAACTGTCCCTGCACAAAATGACATTTGATAAGGAAAAAAAGATGTCATTTAAAACTGCTTGCGGCTTTAATGTCATATCGCAGATGGCTGTATTAGATGACAACAGGGCAGAAGGGCAGATACAGGGTAAGGTGGTTTAGTGTGCTACTGCTGTGCTATACTCACACAGCACGCACACACACTAACTCCTGCAGATGGCTGGATTGGTAGAGATTAGAGAACAGCACAGAATATACCTGCCTATTTTTCCTCTTTCCCTACACTATTCCCCACACAGAAATGAATCACAAGCTCATATAGTGTGTACACTGTACAGTACAGTCTGTCACTGTTCCTAACGCCGGAACACACTACACGAGGCGGCCGACACGGCGGCCTTATATAGTGTGGGGCATGTACTAAACCCCCTGAGCTATAATTGGCCACAGGCATCACCCATAGTGTTAACCCCTTTCCCTGCCAGTGACATTTACACAGTAATCAGTGTATTTTTATAGCACTGATCGCTGTATAATTGTTAACGGTCCCAAAAATGTGTCAAAAGTGTCCGATCTGTTCGTCGCAATGTCGCTATACCGCTACTAGTAAAAAGAAATAATAATAAAAATGCCATAAATCTTTCCCATAGTTTGTAGACGCTATAACTTTTGCGCAAACCAATATCAACGTACGCTTATTGTGATTTTTTTTTACCAAAATTATGTAGAAGAATATATATCAGCCTAAACTGATGAAGAAATTAGTTTTGTTAAAAAAAATTGAAGATATTTATTATAGCAAAAAGTAAAAAAATATATTTTTTTTTCAAAATTGTCTCTTTTTTGTTTATAGTGCAAAAAATATAAACTGCAGAGATGATCAAATACCACCAGAAGAAGGCTGTATTTGTGGGAAAAAAGACCGCAAATTTAGTTTGGGTACAGCATTTCCGGGGCTGAAGTGGTTAAGAAATCCAATTTTTTTTTTCATTGGATATGTTTTATAACAGATTATATTGAAAAAAATAAAAAACCCAGTGGTTATCAAGTATCGTATTTGCCGGTGTATAAGGCGGCGGGGCGTATAAGACGACCCCCTAATCTTACAGTTTTTTAAGCATTTTTTTCCTGTACTTACCGTATAAGACGACCCCCCTTCCGAGGCTTCCGAGGCTTCATTTTTCTTCCTTCTTGCTGGAGCTGGAGTGGGCGCCATATCCTTCTTCCTGCTTTTGCTGGAGCCAATCACGGCGAGCGATGTATTCTATTAATGAATACAAAGCCTGCTTGGATTGGCAGAGGCTGTAACATCATCAGCCCGCGCCTCTCTGACTCTCAAAGCCAATCCGAGCAGGCTACAGAGTAGCCTGCTCGGATTGGCAGAGGTTGTTACTCCAATCCGAGCAGGCTCTGTATTCATTTGAATACATCGCTCACTGGGATTGGCTCAGCGGTAGATACTGTATGTAGCCGAAGCTACATACAGTATTACCGAACACCCAGCAGGCATCCGAGGGGCTGACCCGGCGTATAAGACGACCCCTGCTTTTTGGCCAGTTTTTTTAAGTGTAAAAGGTCGTCTTATACGCCGGAAAATACGGTACCACAAAAAGAAACCTTTATTTGTGTGAAAAAAAATAATAAAAATGTAATTTGCATAGTATTGCATGACCACGCAATTGCCAGTTAAAGTAGCACAATGCTAAATAGCAAAAATGGGTCTGGTCATGAAGGGGTAAAACCTTCTGGAGGTCAAGTTGTTGAGGAAGTGTACACAATAGTTACTCACCTGTGCTAAAAATAACGAATTAAATACTAGGGATGAGCCCGTGGTTCGACTTGAACATCAGGTGTTCATTTTCTCGCAAACAAACCGAACATATGGGGCGTTCACAGGAAATCTGAGAGTAGCGGAATGCCCCATAATGCACTGCGAGATCGCAGTGCATTGACGTCTGATGATTGGCCAAAGCATGCACTTAACCTGCATGCTTTGGCCAATCACAGCACGCTCTGCTGCAAGAGGCATAATTGGCCAAAGGCAGGGTGCCTTTGGCCAATCATGGCTCAGGGGGAATAAGTCCACGCCCCACACTATATAAAGCTGCTTCCAACGGCGGCCGTGTGTAGTGTTGGCATGGATGGAGAGGGAGAGATTGAGCTCAATTAGGCAGGTTATTTAGTGCAGGCAGTGTATTTCATATATATATATATACCATAAAAAAGGCCAAATATTGCAGCAGGATGGTGCTCCATCGCATACTTCCATCTCCACATCAAAGTTCCTTAAGGCAAAGAAGATCAAGATGCTCCAGGATTGGCCAGCCCAGTCACCAAACATGAACATCATTGATATAAAGAAAGAATTTGCGCTAGGTGAGAAAAGAAAACTTATTGACAAAAATTGTGTTAATGAGGAAATTGAACCAAAAAAAACCGTGAAGGTAGATCCTGCAGCTGGACATTAATAACCCCGGTATAGGGCACAAACAAGATATATGTAAACAGAAAATGCAGCGCTGGATAGTGGAAAATTATAAATTACCAGTTAACGTGACCCAAATTAATTGGTGAAAATAATAATAATTCAAACAAAATACATAATCAGTTAATATGAATAACCCAAAATGATTAGTGAAATAAATGTTCAAACAAAGTTCATACTCAATCAATGAAAAAAACCCCCAGATGGGGGAAGTGAATAAATGAATACTCAAACAAAGTTCATATGTGAAAAAATTCAAAAAGTCCAAAGTAATTAAAGGAAATGAACAAATGAATTCATAAAAGTTCCTGTGAAATCAATCCAAAATGTAGATGTTGGTAGTAGTGCAGCCCATCACCACAGAGATAAAGCAGAAGGGGGGGAGGCTTACCAGAAAGCCAGCGACCGCCCTTATTCAGGGGGGTCAAACTGAGCTTAAGATGAACAGCCTTGGTGCTGTTGGGGATATCCCACGTCCGAGTCGATATCCGACGGCAACGGATCTCCTCACGAATAGCGGCTGTTCGCCGAAAATCCTTGTGCGTCACTGGCAGTATAACGACCGGATGGATGGATGATATAGATGGAAAACAAAAGGGGACTCGAATAGTGTAGACGTTTCCAGTGGGTTTATTGAATTAGCCACAATAGCATAACAAAAAAATCGAAAAAACCTTGCAAGGTAATGGCGGCTCCGTTCGGTCTATGGGACAATACTCGCGCATGCGCAGTACGATCGTACGTAACGAACCCTACGGCGTTTCGTCACAACTGACGTCATCAGGGGTACGTACGAACGCAAGCGCACGCGCCTTATATAGCAGTCAGCGTTCGTCAAAACGCTGCGCTATTGGCGGTCGCCATAGACACAAGGGAGCAAACAATAACAGGAAGTACTCGCCGGCGGGGGCCTGATACTCCCCCAGCGGTAGAGATTGACACATATGTAGACCACTAGACGGCCTCCAGATTTATCTGGTTAAATTAGAGCCATCTTGTGGTGAAACAATAACAGTACCTCAATGTTTACTGAAGGCTACTGAATATAACATGCATAGGCTAAACATATATATGCAATAAAAATAAATATAAAAATATAACAATTAAGAAGTTACATGCATTCCAATTGAAGCAATACTTTCATAAATGTTTTGTTTAAAAAAAGAGAAAGTCCGGAGAATTAAGTTTGTAAACTTAAGTACAGTAAATTTAAAAATTAAAAATTAAAAATTAAAAAATACCCTTCAGAGATGAGCAGAAAAAAAACATCTGCACATTACTGCTACCCATACGGCCTCTTGGGCATTTTAATAGCTCTAATGTTAAGCAGTAGATGCTCAATCCCTTACAGTGTTCAAATCAGTAAAATGAAAAGCTGTTAGGTGGATAGGGAGTATGATATTAGGAATATATATCAACACATTATCATCTCGTCACCTATCCTTTTGAGAGAGATGAACTGGTGGGGTATTGGCATGTTTAAAATGAACAATATATTGTCACCGCGAATGAGAATTAAAACATGTTCCCCGAGGTCCATGTGAAAAAGAATAAAACTCACAGTAGATAAGATAAGGGAGAAATGATGAGGGGGACATCAACTGTTATTGATAAAACAGTTGATGTCCCACTCAACATTGAGGCCATTCGGAATATGGCACCCCAACCTGTATATCCAATTGGTCTCGGAGCGGGAGATCACCCTCTTGCCATTGCTCCCTCGCCAATGGGGGACATACTTTTCCAAAGCAATGAAAGTTGTCCCTCTAGGGTCTCGGTTATGCACAAGGTCATAATGTTTAGAAACATTGTGTTTATCAAAACTCCTACATATATTGGCAATATGTTCTCCCAATCTGATGTGTAACTTTCGAGTCGTTCGGCCCACATATTCCAACCCACAAGGACACCTCAGAAGGTATATCACACATTTTGTGGTGCAGGTAATGAAGGAGTTAATGGGGTATGTGACTCCAGTTCCTGTGGATGTAAACTCCGTGAGTCGCCTATCCCTTAAGGTATTAATCCCACATACCCTGCATTTCCGACAAGGGAAGAAACCCCTGAGGTCCCCAAAAAATATGGGGCGGGTCGGGGGGTCAGGTACATTAGGGGCGATGGAGTGTCTAAGATTAGATGAACCTCTGAATAATACCCGTGGGTTCTCCGACAATAGGGGCCCTAGAAGACGGTCATTTTTTAGCACCGGCCAGTGCCTCTTTATAATTCGCTTGATGGCCCAGTGCTGGCTGGAATATGTCGTAAGGAAGGCTAAGCCAAAATCCTCACGATTTTCAACCTGTGGGGGTCTATCTTGCAAGAGATCTTGACGGTCTCTCAGTCCCACCTCAGTAATCAAACAATCAATGACTTCACCATTGTAGCCCTTATTTAAGAACCTGGATTTTAGAAC
Source organism: Lithobates sylvaticus (assembly GCA_028564925.1). NCBI lineage: Eukaryota > Metazoa > Chordata > Amphibia > Anura > Ranidae > Lithobates > Lithobates sylvaticus. The sequence continues at coordinate 55,059,854 of CM053035.1, forward strand.
CAAAGCCTCTTTATGAAACTCCTCAATGTTTGAACAATTCCGTCTCAAACGTAGGAATTGTCCCTTAGGGACCGCTGAGAGCCAGGATTTGTGATGACATGAGTCTAAAGGGATATACCCATTTCTGTCAGTAGATTTAAAGAAGGTAGAGGTGGTAATCCTTCCGTCTACGATGTTGATATTTAGGTCTAAGAAGTGTATCTGAGTGGGACTGCTTTCGTGACTGAGTACAATACCCCTGTCATTATTATTAAGAAGAGACAAGAAAGTGGTTACCGACTCAGCATCACCATCCCAGATGCACAAAATGTCGTCGATGAAACGCCTCCATAGAACCAAATGGGGGGACCTATCCTGCAAAACCACCTCCTCTTCCCATTTGGCCATGAAGAGATTGGCCATACTGGGGGCGAACTTCGCCCCCATGGCCACTCCCTTAATCTGCAGATAATGCTTGCCACCATACCAAAAATGATTGTGCCCCATCGAGAAGTCGAGTAGCTCCATCACGAAGTTAGACTGCGTGATGGAGATACTCGAGTCCCGATAGAGGAAGTGTCTTACGGCTTCATGACCCAACTTATGGGATATAGCTGTATAGAGCGAAGCGACATCGGCAGTGATTAGCATATATGTCGGCTTCCACTCTATCCCATCCAACAAGTTAAGGACATGTTTGGTGTCCCTAAGATATGATGGAGTACCCACCACCAGTGGTTGCAAGTAGTGGTCTATGTACTTGCCAATACGCGAAGTAATAGAATCGATACCACTGATGATGGGTCTGCCAGGTGGGTTATCCAAAGTTTTGTGAATTTTAGGCAGAATATACATAACCGGCAGCCTGGGGGCAAGGGGAACTAGATGTTCTTTTTCTTTTTTGTTTAGAATACCTAGGTTATGGCCCTTTTCAACCAAGAGTTTTAGCTCTCGCTTATATGGGACTGTGGGGTCACCATTTAAAGGGGAATAGGTGTTGGTATCTGAAAGGATTCTCAACATCTCTCCCGAATAGGAGTCCTTGTCTTGAATAACAATGGCTCCCCCCTTGTCGGCCGGTCGTACCACTATATCCTTTCTTTGGCAAAGTGTTTCCATTCCCACCTTAATATCTAATTGGGGTTGCACCGATTTGGTTCTTAGATTGTTTAGATCTTTAATCACCAGGTCACGGAATACACTGATGTTTGGTGCCGAATTGCCCGGAGGATTAAAAAGTGAGGCATTAGACATGCCTGAATGTGCAATGACACTTTCTTCCCTGATGGATTGTCTAGTGGGGTTTGATAAAATATACCTTTTGATATTGAGTTTTCGGGTATATTTCTGCAGATCTATGAAGGTCTGGAATTTATTCAAGTTTCGGGGTGGGGCAAACTTAAGGCCTTTATTTAAAGTAATTAGTTCCTCCCTGGAGAGTTCCTTGGTACTAAGGTTTATGATGCCGTTTGTATCTATGTCCTCCTTCTTTTTGGGGTGAAGGTTCCTCCCCCCTCTGCTCCCTCTCTTGCGTCTCCGTTTCTCTTGTGTCTCCCCCTGCTGGCCAACTGAAAATCCCGACCAAATCGGTTTTCCCCTTGTTGGCCATAGGGGGGTTGAGAATAGAGACGACCCTCATTAGGTCCAGAGGAGCTACCCCCGGCATTATCATCAAGGGGAAGGTATCTGTTCCCAATGCTGGCAGGGAAATAGTTATAGTTGCTATTTGAAGGATATGACCCCTCAGCATGATTGTGAGGGGTCTGGCGTGCATCATTATTTCGCCAAGGTGGAGGTGAAGGGTTAGAAGGGCGAGAGATAGAGCCCCTTCTATTGCCCCTTCCTCTTTTAAAACTTGTGGGATGTTGAAAGTCCCTATCGCTGAATTGATTCGGGGCTGGAAGCCGCATATGATTAATTTCAGACGCCGTTGAATTGTTGCCCTGGTTACCCTGGGCACCCAATCCACGGTGACAGATGTTTGATGTGGCAGGCGGGGGGTCAGGGGGGGCCACAACCTGCCATTTGAACACTACCTGATCCCTGTAGTCCTTCACATCTCTATTATACTTTCTTTTTTTCTTAATTTTTTGTTCAGATTCCTCTTTGATTAATAGAGTTTTTAGGGCTTCCGATCTGTTAGTGTAATCTTGTTCAGATTTGAAAGGGACCAATTTACTTTTCAAGGCATTGATCTCCAAATCCAACATCGTGAGCTTACGCTTTTTCTTAGCTATTAAAAATTGTAAAAATGACACCCCTGCCTCATTGAAGTATTTGAACCATTCTAATAATTCGGTGTCCTCTTTCTGGGGGTTAACGTCCCATCTGAGGCTCCTGGGGACCATATTGCCTTTCACATACTCCTCCAAGTATGCGATGTCCCACCTTGTGTGAACCTCAGTAATGGTGAGGTTTTTCAATCTTAAAAAACAACCCGCTAGATCATCTCTGGGGTCATCATTGCCATCGAAGACCCCCGCTGTATTAGTAACAACCTGTGATCTATAATCAAAAATATCCATTACGGATACACCAGCAGCAAAAAAACTGTGTACCAAAAACAAGAAATAGATATAAAGAAAGAATTTGCGCTAGGTGAGAAAAAAAACTTATTGACAAAAATTGTGTTGATGAGGAAATTGAACCAAAAAAAACCGTGAAGGTAAATCCTGCAGCTGGACATTAATAACCCCGGTATAGGGCACAAACAAGATATATGTAAACAGAAAATGCAGCGCTGGATAGTGGAAAAACTGTAAATTACCAGTTAACGTGACCCAAATTAATTGGTGAAAATAATAATAATTCAAACAAAATACATAATCAGTTAATATGAATAACCCAAAATGATTAGTGAAATAAATGTTCAAACAAAGTTCATACTCAATCAATGAAAAAAACCCCCAGATGGAGGAAGTGAATAAATAAATACTCAAACAAAGTTCATATGTGAAAAAATTCAAAAAGTCCAAAGTAATTAAAGGAAATGAACAAATGAATTCATAAAAGTTCCTGTGAAATCAATCCAAAATGTAGATGTTGGTAGTAGTGCAGCCCATCACCACAGAGATAAAGCATAAGGGGGGAGGCTTACCAGAAAGCCAGCGACCGCCCTTATTCAGGGGGGTCAAACTGAGCTTAAGATGAACAGCCTTGGTGCTGTTGGGGATATCCCACGTCCGAGTCGATATCCAACGGCAACGGATCTCCTCACGAATAGCGGCTGTTCGCCGAAAATCCTCGTGCGTCACTGGCAGTATAACGACCGGATGGATGGATGATATCTCCATCACGCAGTCTAACTTCGTGATGGAGCTACTCGACTTCTCGATGGGGCACAATCATTTTTGGTATGGTGGCAAGCATTATTTGCAGATTAAGGGAGTGGCCATGGGGGCGAAGTTCGCCCCTAGTATGGCCAATCTCTTCATGGCCAAATGGGAAGAGGAGGTGGTTTTGCAGGATAGGTCCCCCCATTTGGTTCTATGGAGGCGTTTCATCGACGACATTTTGTGCATCTGGGATGGTGATGCTGAGTCGGTAACCACTTTCTTGTCTCTTCTTAATAATAATGACAGGGGTATTGTACTCAGTCACGAAAGCAGTCCCACTCAGATACACTTCCTGGACCTAAATATCAACATCGTAGACGGAAGGATTACCACCTCTACCTTCTTTAAATCTACTGACAGAAATGGGTATATCCCTTTAGACTCATGTCATCACAAATCCTGGCTCTCAGCGGTCCCTAAGGGACAATTCCTACGTTTGAGACGGAATTGTTCAAACATTGAGGAGTTTCATAAAGAGGCTTTGGTTCTAAAATCCAGGTTCTTAAATAAGGGCTACAATGGTGAAGTCATTGATTGTTTGATTACTGAGGTGGGACTGAGAGACCGTCAAGATCTCTTGCAAGATAGACCCCCACAGGTTGAAAATCGTGAGGATTTTGGCTTAGCCTTCCTTACGACATATTCCAGCCAGCACTGGGCCATCAAGCGAATTATAAAGAGGCACTGGCCGGTGCTAAAAAATGACCGTCTTCTAGGGCCCCTATTGTCGGAGAACCCACGGGTATTATTCAGAGGTTCATCTAATCTTAGACACTCCATCGCCCCTAATGTACCTGACCCCCCGACCCGCCCCATATTCTTTGGGGACCTCAGGGGTTTCTTCCCTTGTCGGAAATGCAGGGTATGTGGGATTAATACCTTAAGGGATAGGCGACTCACGGAGTTTACATCCACAGGAACTGGAGTCACATACCCCATTAAGTCCTTCATTACCTGCACCACAAAATGTGTGATATACCTTCTGAGGTGTCCTTGTGGGTTGGAATATGTGGGCCGAACGACTCGAAAGTTACACATCAGATTGGGAGAACATATTGCCAATATATGTAGGGGTTTTGATAAACACAATGTTTCTAAACATTATGACCTTGTGCATAACCGAGACCCTAGAGGGACAACTTTCATTGCTTTGGAAAAGTATATCCCCCATTGGCGAGGGAGCAATGGCAAGAGGGTGATCTCCCGCTCCGAGACCAATTGGATATACAGGTTGGGGTGCCATATTCCGAATGGCCTCAATGTTGAGTGGGACATCAACTGTTTTATCAATAACAGTTGATGTCCCCCTCATCATTTCTCCCTTATCTTATCTACTGTGAGTTTTCTTCTTTTTCACATGGACCTCAGGGAACATGTTTTAATTCTCATTCACGGTGACAATATATTGTTCATTTTAAACATGCCAATACCCCACCAGTTCATCTCTCTCAAAAGGATAGGTGACGAGATGATAATGTGTTGATATATATTCCTAATATCATACTCCCTATCCACCTAACAGCTTTTCATTTTACTGATTTGAACACTGTAAGGGATTGAGCATCTACTGCTTAATATTAGAGCTATTAAAATGCCCAAGAGGCCGTATGGGTAGCAGTAATGTGCAGATGTTTTTTCTGCTCATCTCTGAAGGGTATTTTTTAATTTTTAATTTTTAATTTTTAAATTTACTGTACTTAAGTTTACAAACTTAATTCTCCGGACTTTCTCTTTTTTTAAACAAAACATTTATGAAAGTATTGCTTCAATTGGAATGCATGTAACTTCTTAATTGTTATATTTTTATATTTATTTTTATTGCATATATATGTTTAGCCTATGCATGTTATATTCAGTAGCCTTTAGTAAACATTGAGGTACTGCCATTGTTTCACCACAAGATGGCTCTAATTTAACCAGATAAATCTGGAGGCCGTCTAGTGGTCTACATATGTGTCAATCTCTACCGCTGGGGGAGTATCAGGCCCCCGCCGGCGAGTACTTCCTGTTATTGTTTGCTCCCTTGTGTCTATGGCGACCGCCAATAGCGCAGCGTTTTGACGAACGCTGACTGCTATATAAGGCGCGTGCGCTTGCGTTCGTACGTACCCCTGATGACGTCAGTTGTGACGAAACGCCGTAGGGTTCGTTACGTACGATCGTACTGCGCATGCGCGAGTATTGTCCCATAGACCGAACGGAGCCGCCATTACCTTGCAAGGTTTTTTCGATTTTTTTGTTATGCTATTGTGGCTAATTCAATAAACCCACTGGAAACGTCTACACTATTCGAGTCCCCTTTTGTTTTCCATCTATATCATCCATCCATCCGGTCGTTATACTGCCAGTGACGCACGAGGATTTTCGGCGAACAGCCACCATTCGGGAGGAGATCCGTTGCCGTCGGATATCGATTCGGACGTGGGATATCCCCAACAGCACCAAGGCTGTTCATCTTAAGCTCAGTTTGACCCCCCTGAATAAGGGCGGTCGCTGGCTTTCTGGTAAGTCTCCCCCCCTTCTGCTTTATCTCTGTGGTGATGGGCTGCACTACTACCAACATCTACATTTTGGATTGATTTCACAGGAACTTTTATGAATTCATTTGTTCATTTCCTTTAATCACTTTGGACTTTTTGAATTTTTGAATTCACATATGAACTTTGTTTGAGTATTCATTTATTCACTTCCTCCATCTTGGGGTTTTTTTTTTTCATTGATTGAGTATGAACTTTGTTTGAACATTTATTTCACTAATCATTTGTGGGTTATTCATATTAACTGATTATGTATTTTGTTTGAATTATTATTAAATTTTTTTTTCACCAATTAATTTGGGTCACGTTAACTGGTAATTTACAGTTTTTCCACTATCCAGCGCTGCATTTTCTGTTGAAAATATGACTGATCATGCCAAAAAACTGTCTTTTATTAAGGATAGCAATCACATGAAGCCATTTAATATCACATAGTTTTTTGGATCCTTTTTAAATCATATCAGAAATCACCCAAATGGCCCTGATAAAAAGTTTGCATACCCTGGAAAGTTTGGCCTTGGTACAGACACAGAAGGTGGCACACACAGGTTAAAATGGCAATTGAAGGTTAATTTCCCACATTTGTGGCTTTTTAAATCACAATTGGTATCTGTGTATAAATAGTCAATGAGTTTGGATGCATTAAGCAGGCTAGACACTTAACCATGAGGAGGTAGAAAAGAACAGTCAGAAGACCTGCGTAACAAGGTAATGGAACTTTACAACGATGGAAAAGGATATAAAAAGATATCCAAATCCTTGAATATGCCACCCAGTTATGTTTAATCACTTATTAAGAAGTGGAAAATTAGGGTCTCTTTTGATAAACAAGCCAAGGTCAGTTAGACCAAGAAAGATTGCAGCCACAACTGGCAGAAGAATTGCTCAGGATACAAATAAAAACCCACAGGTAACCGCAGGAGAAATACAGGCTGCTTTCCAAAAAGACGGTGTGGTTGTTTTTAAGGAGCACAATTCAAGAAAGCCTTTACTGCACCAATGCCACAAAAAAGCCAATGAGGCATGTCAATGTGTTGTTGGGCATATTGTAAGCAGGCTTTTTTGTGGAACAGTACAGTAAAGGGTTCCTTCTGGAAAATTGACCATGCAGCTCTTTTTTGTTTAACCACTTCCAGACCGCTGCGTGCCGATATACGTCCTTACTTTGAAGGAGGATATTGTTGTTATGGCAGCAGCTAGCTACCATAACCCTGGTATCCTCTTGTTTGGCCGGTGGTCCACTTCAAGACAAAAGTGGTCTCTGCGGCAGATTCACTTTTATCGGCGGCGGGAGAGTGCCCTCAGCCGCTTACCGAAGCAGGCAGCAGCGGTGGAGGCAATCGGGTCCTTCTGCTGGCTGGGCATGGAGACGAGCGAGGGTAAAGATGGCCCCCACCCGTCTCCATGACATTGCAGGGCAGAAACTATGTCAAAACTCAATTTCCGCCCATAGCTCTTAAAGGATAATTTTATTTTTATTATTGCATTTTAGTGTAAATATGAGATCTGAGGTCTTTTTGACCCCAGATCTCATATTTAAGAGGTCCTGTCATGCTTTTTTCTATTACAAGGGATGTTAACGTCCCGCCAAGCTCGCGTGCAGAAGCAAACGCATACGTGAGTAGCGCCCACATATGAAAACGGTGTTCAAACAATTTATTTAACGTCGCTAATAGAGATTTTTAAGGGTAAAAGTTTGTCGCCATTCCACAAGCGGGAGCAGTTTTGAAGCGTGACATGTTGGGTATCAATTTACTCGGCGTAACATTATCTTTCACAATATTAAAAAAAATTGGGCTAACTTTACTTTTTTAATTTTTTCCCAAAAAAGTGCGCTTGTAAGACTGCTGCGCAAATACAGTGTGACAAAAAGTATTGCAATGACCGCCATTTTATTCTCTAGGGTGTTAGAAAAAAAAAGTATAATGTTTTGGGGTTCTAAGTAATTTTCTAGCAAAAAAATATGTTTTTAACAATTTTTAACTTGTAAACAACACATCTAAAAACGAGGCTCATCCTTAAATGGTTATCCTATTCATTAAGGTGAAAAAACACCTGTCAGTGACTGGCCCCAGCCCCCCCCCCCCCGTTTTACTTACCTGAACCCTTGAACTTGTCCCACAGGGACGCGCCGTCTGTCTGCTAGGGGGTTCTCGGCTGTTGATGGGATAGATTGATAGCAGCGCAGCCATTGGCTCCTGCTGCTGTCAATCAAATCCAATGACGCAGCCACTGGGGGCGGGGCCGAGTCCTGCATCTGGCATCTATGGACGCCGAATGCTGGACTCGGGAGCGCGCCCACAAGGTAACCCCCCGGGGAGCCAAAAGAGCTGCCTAGGGCCCCTAGAAGAGCAGGTTCGGGGCCACTCTGTGCAAATGGAGCTGCACAGTGGAGGTAAGTGTGACATGTTTGTTTTTAAAAATAAATAAATAAACCTTTAGTATCACTTTAAATAGATGCTTTCCCAGTTTCCCAATGGTGCTGTTTATATCCGGCGAAAACAAAGTCGTGAAATGCTCGTAGCTTCCGGTTTCTTAAGCCAAAAAGATGATTGAAGCCATTCTGATCTTCAATCAGCCCTATGGTCAGCCGGCGGAACCACCGGCTGCATTCTCAGGTTCCCCGTTAGGACAGAAGAGCCAGAGAAAACCATGGATGACGGCAGGAGGGGGACGTTCCCTCCCAATGCTTGCAAAAGCAGTCTAGCAGCTAATTAGCTGCTGGCTGAAAATAACGATACCAAGAGGATACCTAAACCATTCTGGTATTACCACACCAGTACGTTGCTGGTCCTTGTTGGGCATATATTGTAATGTTATTTTTTTTCATGCAGCCTGTGGGCTGAACAGAAAAAGAGATTGATTGGTGGGTATGCCCACCATTAGAATACCGCCCTGCATCCATCCACTTCTAATGATGGGCATACATTTACCGTCTTCTTTTAACTGTGGTGGTGAAATCACCTCCTACAGCACTGGAGTCGCTGATTTAGGTATCGTGAGAGCAAACGCCGTTGCTGTCAAAATAAATAAATCAGTGCTGCAGCTGAATGGCGTACCTGAAAAGCAAACAATGGTAACAATAAAACATTAACTCAATAAAACCACAACAATATGTGCCAAAAAATGTTAGGGGCAAATTGAGTCACTGATTTACGTATCGTGAGAGCAAACGCTGTTGTTGTCAAGATAACTAAATCAGTATTGCAACTGAATGGCGTACCTGAAAAGAAAATAATTAACAATAAAACACAGTAAACAGTAAAGAATAAAATAATTACATTCCTGAAAAGCAAACATGATAAAACATAGTAACAATAAAACATTGCAGTTATAAAATACAGTAAAACACTAGTAAAACAATAGAAAGAGAACAATAGAGTGAGAATAAAGAAAGAAGAACAATAAAACGACAACTATTTTTGGCTTTTTTTATTTTTTATATATATATATATATATTTTTTTTTTTTTACACTTTTATTTGTAACTGTAACAGGTCTCTCAAAATGTGATGGCATCTTTGGAGACCCTGAGAAAGTGTGCCCTAGACTGTGCAGTGCTGTACCCTATGCTAATACTCCCCTAGTGTGTGGTAGCGTTCAAAACATTCACCGATGCAAAGACCAGGTTGGCAAGGGCAGGAGGGACAATAATAGCTGCTGTCACACCTATATCTGCGTTTTCTACAGACACAACATCTTCTTTGGGGGGTTTGTTGGGTTGGGGTACCAGGCACGGCATATGGAAAATGCCTCTAATGCAGCCGGCTCACTGCATTTGCGTTGGGAAGTTGGGGTAAAGCACCGTCTGGAAACAGAAGGGCTCTTCCTGGAATTTAAGGAAGGATCCAGTTCGTCCTGATGCTGTGTAGAGCACATAAGCATTCAGCAAAGCCAATTGAAATAGGTATACAGACACTTTTTTGTACCAGCGTCTGGCCTTAAGGGCAGTAGAGTACGGCACCATCAACAACTGGTAATTGAGGTCCACCCCTCCCATATTAAGGTTGTATTCATGGACACAGAGGGGTTTCTCCACAACATCAGTCACCATTGGAATTTGGACTGTTGTATCTGCGTGAAGGGAGGACAGAATGAAAACATTCTGATTATCCCTCCACTTCACCGCAAGCAAATTATTACACTTCAAGAAGGCTCTCTCCACTAGTCTAAGACAGGATTCTACAAGCCATTGGGGGAAGCACCGGCGTTTGATCATGGAATTGGTGCATGTGGCACTGTGCGATCTAAACAAGTGACTAAAAAGTGGCACGCTCATGTAATTGTCCACATGCAAGTGGTACCTTTTTCCGAATAAGGGTGACACCAAGTCCCAAACAATCTTGCCAGCGCTCCCTACGTAGTCTGGGCAGTTCTTGGGCTCTACGTGACTATCTCTCCTGTCGTAAACCACAAAACTATATGTATAGCCTGTTGCTCTGTCACAGAGCTTATACATCTTGACCCCATAGCTGGCGACCTGATGATCCTGCCAGTAATCGGCGCCCAGGGTCACCCCGAGGACGACAGAGTTCATTGTCATTAAAATGCATGAACCGCAAGATCTGCTCGTATCGTGTCCTGGTCATGGAAGCAGAGAACACGGGCATTGGTGAATTGGGTCAGTGGACAAAACACTTTTTTTAGTTATGCCCATGAGGAGGGATAGGCCCAGAAAGTTCTTAAAATCAGAAACCCTAATTGGTTTCCATTCTGTCATGAAGGCTCCACCAGTGGCCGGCGACCTGATGATCCTGCCAGTAATCGGCGCCTCAGCATCCCTGGTTCCCGTTCTCGGTTGCCATTGCGCATGCGCGAGCGAGCGCGTGCACGCGAGCGAGCGCGTGCACGCGCGCGCCCGCAGATGAGAGCGCGCGTGCGCGGACGGGTGCGCGCCCCCATTGGCGCCAATGAGGCTATTTAAACCCTTCTGTCACTGACGGTCCCCGCTGTCTGCTCTACAGCGTTCTGTGTGAATACCTGATCTGAAGTCTGTTTACCTGTGTTTGACCCGGCTATCCTTGACCATCCGCTCTGTCCCTGCATATCGACCTTGGCTTGTCTGTGACCATTCTCTTGTCTTATCCACCTGTACTGCGCTGCCAGCCTGATACCTGACCCGGCCTGTTTGACCATCCAAGTCTACCTGCTGTTCCAGTCTGCATACAGATCCAAGTCTGCCTGTTGTTCCAGCCTGCACACAGCCACAGCTTACCTGTTGTTCCAGTCTGCATACAGATCCAAGTCTGCCTGTTGTTCCAGCCTGCACACAGCCACAGCTTACCTGTTGTTCCAGTCTGCATACAGATCCAAGTCTGCCTGTTGTTCCAGCCTGCACACAGCCACAGCTTAACTGTTGTTCCAGTCTGCATACAGATCCAAGTCTGCCTGTTGTTCCAGCCTGCACACAGCCACAGCTTACCTGTTGTTCCAGTCTGCATACAGGACCTACCTACCTGCTGATACCTACTTACCTCAACCGCTGAGCTGATCCAGGGAGCTCTTGTACCGGTCTTGTTGTTCCTGCCAGGCACCTGTGCCCCTCCTGACTCCTGGTCCTACTGTCACATCATCAGGGGACCGGCGAGCGGGAGCCGCAAGGGAGGCCCTTCTCTGCTAATCAGACTCACCACTACCAGGGGCGTGACAGTAGCAGACAGCCATGTCTGAGTCTGAGCAGGGGGCCTCTCCTATGGAGGGACTGTGCCAACACCTGGCGGGACTGACTGAGGCGGTAAAGAACCTTCAACAGGGATACACCCGGTTGGAAGAACGGGTGCTGGCCCTATCCAACCCGGTCGGCCCCGTGGGGCCCTCTCTACCACCAACACCCCCATCCGGGGTAAGTTCAGGTCCGTCGGTGGTAATGCTCCCCCCAGAGCCCCGGGTACCAATCCCTGAGAAATTCTCGGGGGCCCGCAACCTTTTTCGGGACTTCCGCAATTCCTGTGAACTGTTTTTTGCACTGCAGCCACGCACCTTCTCCCTGGAAGCCACCAAAGTGGGCTTCGTGATCTCCTTACTTTCCGGAGACCCTCGGACCTGGGCCCACCGCCTCCTAGAGCAGAAGGACCCCGCATTGGCCGGTCTTGCTTCATTCTTTGACACCATGGCCCAGCTCTACGAAGATCCCCAACTCTCAGTAACCGCAGAGACCACTCTGCGCACCCTCCAGCAGGGGCGAAGACCCGTAGAGGACTATGTAGCGGACTTTAGGTGCTGGGGTGCAGATACACAGTGGAACGACGCGGCCCTGCGTCACCAGTTCCGTCTAGGACTTTCTAAAGCACTAAAAGACGAGCTGGCAAGAGTTGGGGTGCCCCAGACCCTGGACACTCTGATTAACCTGGCCATTCAGATTGACCGGCGGCTAAGGGAACGCAGGACTGAACGTGCCTCCAGTTCTTCTCGCCCTACCTGGATGCTTCCCAAAGCCCCAAGTCATCTGCAAACCGGCTCTGTCCACCGACCTGCACCTCTTCCTGACTCCTCGGAGCCCATGCAGCTGGGGCTCCTGAGACCCTCTCTAACCCCAGAGGAACGTCAACGACGTCGGGTCAACAATTTGTGCCTCTACTGCGGTGAGCCCGGGCACTACGTAAGGAACTGCCCAGCCAAGGCTCGTAAGTGCCCCCTCATGCCTGCCAGCCCTCTGGACTCCTCAACCCAGATCTCCTCTCACCTTGCCCTCTCTGTCTCGTTTCAGCTCCCGGGAAGAACCCTCCAAGCACCCGCCATTATTGATTCCGGGGCATGCAGCTGCTTCATGGACTCCTCATTTGCTGCCCAACATCGGATTCCCCTCCAGTCTAAGGCCCAGGGACTGTCAGTTTACCTGGCGGACGGCTCCTCCATCCGGTCAGGCCCGGTAACACAGGAGACCACCCCACTGCCCATGACCATCTCGGGCAACCACCAGGAACTTCTTTGTCTGGACATTATCTCCTCTCCATTATCTCCCATAATCCTGGGCATGCCGTGGCTGAAGGCCCACAACCCAGTTATTGACTGGGCTACCGGGATGGTCTCCTTCTCCTCCCTATACTGTCAGATGTCTTGCGGACCTTCTAATTCCTCCCAGTTGGCCACTTTGCTAAGTAGGGACTCTGAGGTGGACCTCCGTCAGGCCATTCCCCAAGCCTACCACGAATACCTGGACGTTTTTAGTAAACAGGCAGCAGAGGTGCTCCCACCTCATAGGGCTTAGGATTGCCCCATCAAATTATTTCCGGGAGCGGAGATCCCCTTTGGAAGGGTCTTTCCTCTAACAGAGGTGGAGCAAGGCAAGCTGAAAGAGTATATCGAAGAGAACCTCAGGAAGGGCTTCATCCGCCCGTCTACCTCTCCTGCGGGTGCCGGCATATTCTTCGTGGAGAAGAAAGACCACACCCTCCGGCCCTGTGTGGACTATCGAGAACTAAACAATATAACGGTTAAGAACCGTTACCCTCTCCCACTGGTCCCCGAGTTATTCCAGAGACTTGGTACGGCCACCATCTTTACGAAACTTGACCTTCGGGGGGCCTACAACCTGGTTCGTATTAAAGATGGAGACGAGTGGAAGACGGCCTTTCGAACACGTTATGGGCATTACGAATATCTCGTAATGCCCTTCGGCCTATGCAATGCCCCCGCAACCTTCCAATACTTTATTAACGATGTACTCCGGGACTTCCTGGACTTGTTTGCCGTTGTATATTTAGATGATATCTTGATCTTCTCTTCCTCTCTAGAATCCCACCGCAGACATGTCAAGGAGGTCCTGGGTCGGCTCCGTATCCACGGTCTGTATGCCAAGGCAGAGAAATGCCAATTTGAACAGGAGAGTATTCCCTTCCTTGGGCTGATCATTTCAAGTACGGGCATCGAAATGGATCCCCAGAAGATCTCTGCCATCTTGGAATGGCCTACTCCGGCAGATAAGAAGGGCATTCAACGGTTTATTGGCTTTGCCAATTTTTACCGTAAATGTATCAAAGGTTTTTCCGCCATTGTGGCACCCATCACCCAGCTGACCAAGCAAGGGACCCGGTTCCGGTGGTCTTCCGAGGCCCAGGAGGCTTTTGATGCCCTTAAAACCCTGTTTACTTTGGCACCCATCCTCAGGCACCCGGATTCCTCTCTACCCTTTACCCTGGAGGTAGATGCCTCAGAAATTGCGGTGGGAGCTATCCTATCCCAGAGGCAGGGGGACAAGTCCCTGCTGCACCCAGTCGCCTTCTTCTCCCGCAAACTGTCCTCGGCCGAGAAGAACTATGATGTAGGCGACCGGGAACTACTGGCAATCAAGGCCGCCCTGGAAGAATGGCGATACCTCCTGGAGGGGGCCTCTCACCCCATTCTAATATTTACTGACCACAAAAACCTGGAATACTTGAAGTCAGCAAAAAGGTTGAAACCCAGACAAGCCAGGTGGGCGCTCTTCTTTTCCCGCTTCACCTTTCATGTGACATATCGGCCCGGATCCAAGAATGTCAAACCAGACGCCCTGTCCAGGATGTACCACAAGCACCAGGAAGAAGCCTCTCCTGATACTATTCTGGCCCCTGGAAACTTTCTCCTTCTCCAAGAGGACTTGCTGTCCCGGTTCAAACGCGCCTCAGCAGGGCAAAGGCCCACCTCTGAAACCCAGCTACAGGCAAAGGATGGTCTACTCTGGTAAGGGGACAAGATCTATACCCCAGAACAACTCCGGGTAACAGCTATGGAACTATGCCACGACCACGCTTTGGCTGGTCACTTCGGTGTCGCCAAAACCACCGATCTGGTACAGCGTACCTTCTGGTGGCCTCAGTTGCGGGCCGACTGTAAAAAAATTGTGGACACTTGCCCTACCTGCACCCGGAACAAGAATCCCAAGACCAGGGCCTGGGGTCTTCTTAAGCCCCTGTCCGTCCCAGATCGCCCCTGGAGAATGATCTCTTTGGATTTCATCGTGGAGTTACCCCCAGCAGAGGGCCACACGACGATCTTCCTGATCGTCGATCGCCTGTCTAAAATGGCGCACTTCATCCCTATGAAGGGCACCCCCTCAGCTCCGGAGACGGCACGGATCTTCATCAGAGAAATTGTCCACCTTCACGGGGTACCGGCTAATATCGTTTCGGACCGAGGGGTGCAATTCACCTCTCGATTCTGGAGGTCCCTGTGCCAGTCCTTGGATATCGAACTTGCTCTCTCATCTGCCTACCACCCTCAGTCTAATGGGCAGACAAAGCGGACCAATCAGACCCTAGAGCAGTATCTGCGCTGTTTCTCCTCCTTTGCCCAAGATGACTGGATCTCCCTTCTGCCCCTGGCCGAGTTCGCCTATAACAACGCCACCCACTCCGCTACCAAACAAACCCCCTTTTTTGCTAACTATGGGTTTCACCCGGCATTCCTGCCTAACTCGCTTCCTGACTGCACTGTGCCAGCAGTCCAAGAACGGATCCATTTCTTCTCCACCAATAACCAACTTCTCCAGGAAACCATGACCAGGACTCAGGAGTATAATAAAGTCGTTTTTGACAAGAAGAGACGGGGGCAATTGGTGCTTGTTCCGGGTGAAACCGTATGGCTATCCACCACCAACTTAAAATTGGCTTGCCCTTCACGGAAACTGGGCCCCAAATTCTTGGGCCCCTTCCCGGTCAAGAGGAGGATCAACGAGGTGGCTTACGAATTGGAACTTCCGGATTCACTGAAGATCCACCCGGTGTTCCATGTGTCCTTGCTGAAGCCCTCGGTTAGTAATCCTTTTCCCAATAGGAGGGCCATCCCTCCTGACCCAGTCCTGGTGGACGGGGAAGAGGAGTTCGAGGTGGAGGCTATCCTTAATGTCAGAAAAAGGCAGAACCAAAACCAGTTCCTAATCAAGTGGAAGGGGTACGGTCCCGAAGAAAACTCTTGGGAGCCCGAGGAGAACATCCACGCTAAGAGTTTAGTCCAGTCCTTTAAGAGAGCCCATCCTGAGAAATTTGCCCCGAAGGGCATCCGGAGGCTGCCCCTTAGGGGGGGGCAATGTCATGAAGGCTCCACCAGTGGCCGGCGACCTGATGATCCTGCCAGTAATCGGCGCCTCAGCATCCCTGGTTCCCGTTCTCGGTTGCCATTGCGCATGCGCGAGCGCGTGCGCGGACGGGTGCGCGCCCCCATTGGCGCCAATGAGGCTATTTAAACCCTTCTGTCACTGACGGTCCCCGCTGTCTGCTCTACAGCGTTCTGTGTGAATACCTGATCTGAAGTCTGTTTACCTGTGTTTGACCCGGCTATCCTTGACCATCCGCTCTGTCCCTGCATATCGACCTTGGCTTGTCTGTGACCATTCTCTTGTCTTATCCACCTGTACTGCGCTGCCAGCCTGATACCTGACCCGGCCTGTTTGACCATCCAAGTCTACCTGCTGTTCCAGTCTGCATACAGATCCAAGTCTACCTGTTGTTCCAGTCTGCATACAGCCACAGCTTACCTGTTGTTCCAGTCTGCATACAGATCCAAGTCTGCCTGTTGTTCCAGCCTGCACACAGCCACAGCTTACCTGTTGTTCCAGTCTGCATACAGATCCAAGTCTGCCTGTTGTTCCGGCCTGCACACAGCCACAGCTTACCTGTTGTTCCAGTCTGCATACAGATCCAAGTCTGCCTGTTGTTCCAGCCTGCACACAGCCACAGCTTACCTGTTGTTCCAGTCTGCATACAGGACCTACCTACCTGCTGATACCTACTTACCTCAACCGCTGAGCTGATCCAGGGAGCTCTTGTACCGGTCTTGTTGTTCCTGCCAGGCACCTGTGCCCCTCCTGACTCCTGGTCCTACTGTCACATCATCAGGGGACCGGCGAGCGGGAGCCGCAAGGGAGGCCCTTCTCTGCTAATCAGACTCACCACTACCAGGGGCGTGACACATTCTCTGGCAAGGGTCAACTGGGGATACCCTAAAGCTACCTGGGCCTACTACTAACTACCCCAACGCTGATTGTACCAGTACAGTGATCAGTGAAAAATCTGAAACCTGCACTTGGTGAAACCGTGAAAAGAAATGAAGGGGTTAACTGGGGGGGGGGCGCGATCGGGCGGGGGCAAATCACATTTAGATGTTCTCTCTCCTCTCACTGGAACCAAAACGGATTCCATGAGGGGAGATGACATCACTTCCCCTTCCTGTGTTTACACTTACAGGCAGGGGAAGCATTTAATTTGTCAGAACCAGAATCAGCAGGTCCAGGCCAGAAATCATTAGCCTGGACCTGAAGACTGTAATAAATCCGATCGTCGCAGGCATGGCTTGGGTACGGCGATTCATGCAATGATGCCATTCTGCCACGTGAGCCGGTTAAATAACATCACAATAAAGACCTGAGTGGATTAGTGTTATATGGGATTGATAGAATTGTTGGACACTGGAGAAGTGTAGATTTGAGGAAAAAAAAGTGTAAAAAAAATTAGACCAAGTGGCTATATGAGATTGGCACTCTAGAACCCATGGGTCTTAATTCTGGATAGATTTCAACTGTTTTATCATGAAATTTTAGATAATAATTTTATGATGTTCATTTTTAGCCAGATTTTTAATGCTAGCACAGATAATAATTTTACGCATTCTTTTGTAACTAAATACATTCTCTAAATACCTTCTCTTCCACAGGCAGTGGTTTCAGTGGGGAGCATCGATAATTTAAAAAAACTATTAGATAAGCACCTGAATGACCACCACATACAGGGATATACAATGTAATACTGACATAAAAGCACACACAGAGGCTGGACTTGTGTCTTTTTTCAACTTCACCTACTATGTAACTATATGTTATATTGTAACTATAACCTTATAGTAAAAGACAGGATAATTGCATTAAGTGTAAGGTGACTTTAAGCTGATTATTCAGTTATTTGTGAGCATGTGCTGTAACCTAGGGTTAATAGGACTATATCGGGAAAATGGGATGACCAGTGTGCGTTTCTCTCCCTGCGGACGTCTGGTCACAAAATGCATTGGGATGATGAGAACGACACTGATGCCACCCTACA
This sequence comes from Lithobates sylvaticus, assembly GCA_028564925.1. Taxonomy (NCBI): domain Eukaryota; kingdom Metazoa; phylum Chordata; class Amphibia; order Anura; family Ranidae; genus Lithobates; species Lithobates sylvaticus. Next base: position 55,077,712 of record CM053035.1, read on the forward strand.
TAGCAGCCATGCTTGCACTAAGTGCACTGGTGGAGCTGCTGTACTGAAATAAGCGTTACATGGCTGGGTGCCAGGTCACAGCAAGTGATCGTGATTTTATTGCTTTATGTCATTTTAAATAAAAGATTTTATGCTATGGTGCCCCTCTTGTCTTTCCCTATGGTATATATGATGTGAGTTGTACGGTGGAGAAATACAGGAATTGAGGTGTGGATATACTTCCTTGGAGAAAAAGCGCTATGTGACCCATTTTAACAACAAAGGGTCATAATATCTGATGAGTTCTCATAGGTGTGGGAGTTTCTCACTGATGTGGGCTACGAAGATCACACTAGAGGAAGAAAGTGTTGTGGAGCACATTGTTACAAGGCTAAAACAGTGGGGGATCTGACTACTTACTGTTGATTTACTATAAGGGGAAGCATTGTGGATTAAATTACATAATTTTGGAGCATGGATTTGAAACACTGGACACTTTTTTTTTTTTTTTTAAATCAAATTTTTTTTATTGCCGACAGACAAGAATACAATACGTGCATTAGTCATATCAGTGTATACAACATTGCAAAGTCAGATTTCCAGTAATACAGGTTGACACGCATTGTATAAATGCAATCAATGAGATACATAATTGAGGATGGCGGCATAAAAAGCAAGAGAAATAAAAGATAACATTAAATACATTTTCCTTTCCTCATCCCCCGCCCCTGGGGCCAACTATGAAGTTATAAGGTGAGTGAACCAGAAAGTCTACCTAAGTTTATGAGCGGGCTTGTTAGGGTGACTCTTTTCTCAACACACATGTGTGTCAAATGGTTGATGCCCTAAACTCAGGTAGCCATCTACGGTATTTCCCATAGGGCTTACAATAGCAGCAATGCCGGGGTCACAGAAGTATTATCCAACCAGTTCTGCCAAATAAGGTCAAACTTCCTAGCCGCATTGCGGTGACGATATGCTAGTTGCTCTCTGAGAAGGATGGTGTTGACATTCTGTATCCATTGGGCTTTGGTAGGCGCTGCATGAGACATCCATAATCTTGCAACCATCTTCCTGGCTAAAAACAACAATCTTAAAACCATAAGATAAATACCCCTAGGGTACATCTCCTCATCTATTGCCCCCAATAGGCATACCAGCGGGGTGAAGGGGATAGGGAGCTGGGCTACCTCGGAAATGGTTCTGACAACCTCAGTCCAGTATCTCGCTAGCTTGGGGCATCTCCATGTCATTTGAATGAAGTCACCTGTATGGACTGCACACTTTGGACAGTCTTGTCTGCCCCATGCGAACAATTTGGCTTGGGTCGGTAGGACCTATGTAGAATAAAGAGCTGTGAGAGTTTCTGGGAGGCAGAAACCGAAATCAGGGATTCCAATGCCATGTCCCATTGGTCATCATCTATCTCCCCTATATCCGCAACCCATGAGGACCTTCTTTTAAGTAAATAGGCATTCTAGATGGTTGACATTAGTACAGAATATATATTAGAGATCAATCCCCTGCGGGAAATGCCTGGACGAGATCTTGTATCATTGGGGAAGAAGATATGGACAGAGGAGTCACTTGTTCCTTGGCCTGTAGGGCATGCCGAAGCTGTAGATACTGATAGAACTGGCAGAAAGCAAAAAATAATTGCAAAAATGCTCGAATGCTTTCAAGGTACCACCAGAATACAGTTGGTGGAAGAACCGTATCCGTTGCCTTTTTCATAGGGAGAACCCCTGTAGAATATTTAATTCCACAAAGTTAGGGTTGTGCCACAATGGAGTAGCGCTTTGTTCATTGTTTTCCATACTTTACTAAGCAGATCTTTAGATGAGGCGTGTGGGGGATGCCCGGGAGGTCCAATTCCAAACGTGATATAGCCATCAACTCAGGACTAGTCCATGATACCAGCCAAGCAGCCGGGTCCATGTTATCCTCTGTCCCCCAGCCTGCAAGCTGTTTTTACGGCCTGGTCTCGTCTCCATATCAGATCTCAAAATTGGGTGTCAATACGCTTAAACCACTTGTCCGAGATTCACATGGGCAAATTGTGAAAGATATATAGGAGCTGCGGAGCCCACACATCTTTATTAAGTTTACACGCCCCACTACCGACAACGGCAGTTTACACAAACTATTGCCATTGATCTTCTGTCTATCCAATAGGGCAGATAGGTTCTGTGACTGGTATTCTGTTGGGTCCGTGGATACTACTACCCCCAGGTATTTAAAGTAATCAACAATGGCGATCTGGGTCACTTTATTTGTATTTAATTAAACACTGGTCACTTCATTGTATTTTTGCACACTTAAGCACCTTATTTATTTAGCACTGTATTTACTATATATTTCATACATAGTTAAAGATTGCAAAGCTTAATTTTTTTAAATAAAATAACAAATATGTTATACTTACCTGCTCTGGGCAATGGTTTTGCAAAGAGCATCCCCAATTCTCCTCTTCTCAGGTCCCTTGTTGGCGCTCCTGGCCCTTCCCCCCACCAAGTGCCCCCACAGCAAGCCACTTGCTATGGGGCCACTCATGCGTCCCCGCTCTCGAGCCCCGCTCTGTGTGTCCAATGACTCCCACTGCTGTATCTGAGCCAATGAGGAGGGAGAGAGTCGAGGAAGCCTCAGCTCTTGTACACATTGCTGGATCGAGATCAGGCTCCGGTGTGTATTTGGGGGGCCTGCCGGGGGAGCTGCATGCAGAAGGTTTTTAATAGAATGCAGTTAGGTAAAAACCTTCTGCCTTTATAACCACTTTAAGGAAATGAGCAGCCATTAGAGGTTGCTGGATGATCTTCAGCTCCCATGGGCCGGCCTGAGGGAGCAGAGGGCCAAGACACAATTGTCTTCACAGAGAAGCTGCTCCATACCCTGCTAAGACACCTTCTTTACAGTAGAACAGGCCCATAGAAGGCCAACTATCAGAGACCCACCAGGCACTCGCACCTTTAGTTTTTGTCCCCTGAACTTTTGCAATTGGCATCTAGTCCTCTATGAAGTCAGTCCATCCATTTTAAAAATGATAGGCTCCTGGTGTTTCCAGACTATTCTGTGGATACCCAGAGGCTCTGGATGTCCTTTGATCAGGTAAAGCTCAAACTTCACAATAAAGGCATTAAATATAGCATACTGTAGCATGGAGTTGTAAAGGCAGAAGTTTTTTTTATCTTAATGCATTCTAGTCAGTCAGCCAATCAGGAGAGAGAGGAAGTGGGGCGGGGCCGGGCTTTAAGCCTGGTACACACCGGTTTATGCCAATTTTCAGCCTGTGTGTACAAGGCTTTAGAGTGCAGGATAGGTAGTCTACTTGATCGTCAAGATTCTCTACATATCCTGAAGAGGCCTCACCATGGTTGGACTGGCTACTTAGACCATACTTGGTAATGTTTCTATCATTTGTGTGGTCTCGTGATACCCGTTGAAGGAGGTAATAAGGAGTTAATGGGAACTTATTCTTCAAATACTTGAGGGAGGTAGCACATGGCTGCCTCTAAGGAATGGAAAACTCATGACAGCCAACTATAAATGTTGATTAATAACTTGTGTTGGACCTTAAACCCTCTTTCTCATTCATATTAATGGAGCGACCTTGGATGACACCCTGCTATAGGTTACTTTGGAATGCTTCAAGATTCTTTGTACTTAATTCCCTTGCCCAGCTGGGTAAGGACTTTGTTTTCAACAAGAGACACAAGGAGATTCTTCACCTATACATTTAATAGGGTATTGAATAGTGGTTCAAACACCTATGTGCCCGCTGATTTCCTGTTCTAAATATATCCAGCTTCTGTTTTCATCTACAAGATATTTTTGTGTGTGATTTACGTCCTGGGAATTCATCTTCCTCAGTCGTGCAGGACCAATCTCCATTGTTCAGCCTTTGATCATTTACTTAACACTTATATTGAGTTTTGTTAGCAAACAAGTTATTACCCTCAGTTCCCTCAGCTAACAGCTCACTTTCTTGACGGCAGAAACTGTTTGGAAGTGCTATTCTCCCACAAAATCCGCCAACTTAAGCTCCTCCAGAGCTTTGATTATGTCATCTTTGGGAACGTCTTGGTGCAGGGATGTCTCAATATTTTCCGTCCAAGCCCTGATGGCATTGGAAACAGATGTCATAACTACAACCCCAGCTGGTTTGTTACCATGTTTTGTTTAGGGATCCAAACACACCCTGGTTCTAACAGATGTGGTGGGATAGAAATGTGTTGTTTTACTGTGGTTACTCTTTTTGGTTTTCTTGACAGTATAGCCCGAAGCAAAAAAATAAATAAATAAAAAAAAGTATAGGGCTAGCATGTCTGGGGACACAGGGTAAGCAGGCAGAAACAGGGTTACATTTTGTTATGGTTAGGCCACATACCTAATTGGTGTATCTAGCAGGGAGGAGGGGCTGCAGGGGGGTCATCCTATTATTAGTATGGGTAATTTCCCGTCATCCGGTGAAGACTTGTGGGGGAGGAACGTTCATGGATAGAGCCTCCATCCTTTGGCACCCCCATGGACATGGACACCCTGTGGGAGCAGACTCGCTCCATGGTGGCTTCAATGGGCACCAACTGGCTTCAGGAACAGGTAGCATCCCTGCGGAGAGCCACTGCTGCTGGGGAGTCCTCAGCTCAGCGAGCACACCCCCTGGAGTGCTTCAGCCCTGCTCCTTCACCCAGAGCTCAGCGCCACAGAGGGAGCCCAGGAATGGACCTTCCAGACCCGCCGACACTCGCTCTGGGAGGAATCCCAGTCATGGGTGGAGCTCCGTGGGATGGGGGCACAGACCTGTGCTGTCTCCGGTCACTCCGGAGAAATAAGGAGCATGCGGCTGCCTCTCCTGGAGATGTGCCAGCAGGGGAAGCAGCTCAGCAAGGGAGAGTGCGCTCTGTGGTTCCGTCCGGAGACCCTCTCACACCAAGGTGCACGCCTTCCCATAGTACTGTAGCCGGTCACCGCGGCAGGGCCCCTCCTCCCAGTGGGGGGGGGGGCGAAGAGATCTTCTGCATCCCAGTGACCAACATGAGTTCTCCAGGTCCAAAGGTGAGCTGTCCAGCTCCAAAGATGGGGACGCTCCACTGTGGTCGGCCTGGTAAGTCCACTTCTGATTCCTTATCTTCTTTCCAGCTTGCTTTGTCTTCAATGCTGGGTGCAAGTGGTGGCCCCATGGTGGGTTCAGGTATCCCAACCCCTTCGGTGGGGAGAACCACCTCCCCCCATGTGTGGCCCAGTGCCTGCTGGTTCAGGTGATGCGGCAGGCCTTGCAGGGGTTTCTGGCGGGCCTGCGTTCGTTGGTGCAATGGTTCAATTCGGGTTCTGCTTGCAGCACCACGTCAGTGTTGGTTTGTGTCCCGGATCCCCCGGTCGTAGGTTGTGCCGTGGTCCAAGTTTCGGATGTTTCTGCAGCTGTGTTGGGTCAAAGGTCGGTGCCGGAGGTAACTTCGGGGGACGTGGCTTCTCTGGGAAATGCTGGGAAGACCCCGTTGGACTCGTCGAGGGATGTTAGCAAGAGCACAGACACTGTTTGCTTGGCCGACTCAGCCAAATGCGAGGTGTATGTCTGTATTGAGGGTCTGTTAGGTGCCTCAAATCTGAGGTGCGGGAAAAAAATTGGCGGGGGGAATTATGTGGAGATTTTCTCATTGTTGCCCCTAGAGAAGTTTAATCTGGATAGAATAAAACCTAAAGAATCCAAGGAGGATGAAGAAAAGCACTGTTACCTCTTGAGTCGGCGGATTTAGTGACTGGTTCCAATCATTGGCCATTTTTGCGAGCATCATCGGAGAGAAATCCCCTGAGAATTGCTAGCCCCTTTTTGTTATCTGGATGCCATTAGCGAGGCCCATTGAGTGTATGGGGGTGTGTCCTGTCTCCGCTATGACGAACAGTTTAGTCAAAGGAAGGCTATTCGGGCCGTTTTTAAGCTGGGATCATAAGGACATCAGCTTATGGATGAAACTTATGACCTCAGCGGTTTCTCTGTGGGTTTCTTGATTCCTTGCCCCCTTACTGAGATCCCTCCCATGGCCAACAATTTGCAGTCGCTCATCTGCACTCTGCGGTGATTTTGGAGAAACTCGCCAAAGTGGTGTTATTGTGACGTATGGGTGGGCGGCTCATTTTCCCATCCTCCCCTAAACCATTTGGTAGTCTTACCATTGGGTGTGGTTCCAAAGAAGGAACCTAATAAGTTCAGCTTAATACACCATCTTTCCTTCCCGAAGGGAATGAACGATACTACGATACTATTGACGCTGAGGCGTGTGCAGTGTCGTATACCTCTTTTGATGCTGTGGTCTTTTGGGTGCGGCACTATGGCCGAGGCTACCTCATGGCCAAGACCGACATTGTGTCGACCTTTTGGTTGTTACTGGTCCACCCACGTAGTTTTCATCTTTTGGGTTGCCGGTGGTCGGGTGCGTTTTACGTGATCGCTGCCTTCCCATGGGCTGTTCTATCACTTGATAGTTATGAAGCTCTATTATTCCATGTGGCATTCGCTTTAGCCTTTTACGGGGCTCTCAGGGTCAACGAGTTAATCAGTTCGTCTAAGGCTGCTCATGGGGGCTTGCCGGTGGCTATTGTCCACTGTGATGGCTCTTCTGTGGTCCTGTTTATCCGCCATTCTAAGAAAAATCAGGCAGATAAGGGCGCATATTTGCGGTTGCTTCGGGTTCATGGCTCGCCCATTTGCCTGATTTCTGCGGTGGTGGAGTATTTATGGTTTAGTTTGTGTCTGTTCTTCGCCACTGTCTAATGACCGCAGGGATAGAGGCACGTAGTTATTCCTCCCATTTTTTCCGAATCGGGGCGGCCACTGAAGCTGCTAGGTGGGGTTTGAATACTGTTGTTTTGAAACGTATTGGAAGGTGGGAGTCAGACAGGTTCAAACTTTATGTCCGTCCTCATTTGGTTTAAGAACAGCAACAGTAGTCAGGGGTCTTGGTTATGCCTGCTATGTGTGGCTTATGTGTTCATGTGTCAAGTTTCGTGTTATGTGTTATTTTCATGTATTTATTTTCAGATGCTGCTTGCATCGTTTGGATTTTGGGCCACTCCTTCGTTTATTGGGGGGCTAGGAGGGCTGATGTCTTGCCTAATGACCATCAGCTGGGCATATCTATGTCCGAGGCTAACGTCAGGTGGACAGGTGTTCCGGGATTGTTGTGGAGCAGGCTGGTCCCTGAGGTACACAAAGTTTCACGTTGGGATAGGACCCCGGACATTCTGGTCTTACACGCTGGTGGTAATGATCTGGGTGTCAGATCCAGGCACCACCTTATTCGGGATGTCAAATTCAACGTCCTTAGGTTGTGTATGGATTTTCCTAACACTGTGGTGGTTTGGTCGGACATTGTCGGCCACGCGTCTTGGTGTTTTGCCAGGTCGGTGAACAAGTTAGACAGGGCCAGAGTCAAGGTCAATAAGGAAGTTGGCAGATTCATCATGCGGAATGGTGGTTTCATGGTCAGGCACCGGGAGCTAGAGGAGGATACCTGGCGGTATCTGCACAGTGACTCTGTGCATCCTAATGCAGTGGGCATAGATTTATGGTCCCTGGGATTACAATACAGGGTGCGGAGAGCCTTGCTTTTTTGGCAGGGCACAAAGGTAGGAGGTTTTACACTTTGTGCTGAGGCGGTTGGGGTCTTTGGATGCATTTTAAAAACCTGCTGTGCTGATCATATTAGGGAACATATAAGGTATGGAGTCCCTGGTGGAATGCCAGTTCCAAATTGTGAGTTATCTGCTGTATGTGGGAGGTCGTCCCTGTGTCGGTGTGGTGCGGCTTGGGACCGTGAAGGCAGTTACGCAGATACAAAGTGGATTATTGATACTTGGTGCCTCCAAAGATCGGCAACCTTATTTTTTGGTTATTGTAGTAATTTTTTTGGTTTACTGTTTTGAGGAATGTTTGGTTTCCTGTTTTAAGGTAGGATCGGACAGTTATTCAGGACATTATAAAAAATATACTGAAATATTGACACCCTACTTCCACGTATTTCAATGAGTTGCGAAAGGGTCACCCAATACTGCCGCACAAAAACCATGTGATCCTGAAAACGGGAAAAGACCTCAGGGACTGTGCCAATTACCGCCCTATTTTACTCATAAATGTCGACCTGAAAAAAATGACCAAAGTTTTAGCATATAGATTGAACTCCTTGGTATCGTGCTATATACATCCAAACCAAGTAGGGTTTGTTCCTAGTCGGGAGACACCTTGTGGGGGTCTAGTCCATAAATGTGCTCTGTTAGCAGATGACATATTGTTACTCTCCTCCCCCGCTACCTCTATACCCAATTGATACTTGGACTTGCAACTTTTCTCCTCCATATCATGACTTAAGCCCCATACACACGGTCGGACTTTTTCATGGATTCTGTCCGATCGGACAATGTTGTTGAAAAATCAGACCGTGTGTACGCACCATCGGACAGTGTACGTCGGATTGTCCAACGGACAAAGTCTTATCTCCTGCTGGAAAGATTTGCCGACAACACGGTCCGATCACACCAAATCCGATCGTGTGTACGGTTGTCCGACGGACAAAGTGCTACGCATGCTCAGATCACATTACAAGACCAAAGCTATTGGCTACTAGCCTCTACGTAGTCCCGTCGTAGGCAACAAACGTCACCACGTTCAGAATGATCGGATTTTCCGACAACTTTGTCCGACCGTGTGTACGCAAAACCAACATCGGACAAAGTATGACGGACATGATCCGACGGACCTGGTCCTCGGATAGTCCGAGCGTGTGTATGGGGCTTTAAAGTTAACCATAACATATCACTGGCTATGAATATATAATTGAAAAAACAAACAGTCCAGGCTCTCTAAAACACTTTGCCCTTTAAGTGGCAAACTACAACCCTCCCATATCTGGGTATCCACCTGACTCCGAACCTTCAAACCTTATGCCAGGAGAATTACCCCCCACTATATAAAATACTCTCAGATAACTTACAACGATGGGCTAAGAATCCCCCATCATGGTTTGGCAGGCTGCACTCGCTTAAAATGAATGTTTTGCCAAGATTGTTGTATGTCTTTCGTACACTCCCAGTGTCTTTAAATATGTCTGATAGAAATAAATTTCAATGAAAACTGTTAATGTAGGTAGCACCCTCTGAGAGTGGCTCAGGGCAGGGCTGGGTGACTCTCAGGTAGCATCATTGACATCTCCCTCTTCCTTCTAGAAAGTGCTGGAAGGAGAGGAAGGGAGGAGAGGTGAAGCTGCCTGGGGTATCTTGAGGAGCCTTGACCATTCCCAACTTGGATTGGCAGGGGGCAGGCCTCCTTAAATACCTAGGTTCAGCACAGCAGGGGGGGGGGGGGGAGTTGTTGGGCGGAAGAGCTGGAGTGAGAGAGTGTGGAAGCTGTCGGGGCCCACGGGAAGCTCCCCAGTCTGGGGAGGTGACCCTGGTCTGGGGCTTGGGTGCATCCAGGAGTAGTGAAGAGATCCTGGGATAGAGGCAGATGAAAGAGCAGAGAGAGAACAGTGGGAGAGAACACTGCTAAGAATCTCCAGGGAACTGGTCGCAGACTGGAGAGCTGGTGACTGAAGCACAGTCTGGAGGACTGGGGAGGCACGCCTGAAAGAACTGGGAGATTGCAGTTTGAGATGGGTGCAGAACCAGAAGAGAGGACTGTGGTAAGGGCAGTGGAGAGAGGTCATTGCAGCCAGGCTGGCTGGCAGGGCCTAAGGAGAGCTATCTGGGATTGGTAGCTGAACAGAGGACAGCTAGCACCTGAACTATTTCTTCACCACAGGGGCCAGTGGTTAAAGGCAGTTAATTGAGGCCTGGCTGAATTAGTCTCAGGCCTAACCATGCGGTGCTAGTTAGTCTGGAGGAGTAACAGTCTGCAGCAAGGAAAGTGCTGGAGGAGTAACGGTGTGCAGCAAGTGAAGTGCTGAAGGAGTGAAGGATAAGAGGTCTTAAGCAAGAGTTTGTGCTGGAAAGGAGACTGGAGTGTATATACTGAAGTGTATTTAGAAGTCCAAAGCAATTTTGCACTGAATATTCCTGGGCATCCCATAATTCCCATCCAAGTTCAATTCCCTCAATAAAAACAAAACAAAGCTTATGGACTTTCTATGTCTATGAGTGTCTGAGAAATGAATGTCGGGCTGGGCAGGGTGACAGGTGAACCATTACATTCAGCAACCCCTACAGGCAGGGGCGTAACTAGTAATCACAGGGCCCCATAGCAAAATGTTGTATGGGCCCCCCCCCCCCAAAAAAAATGGCGGGGCTTAAATTAAATAGTGGGCGTGGTTTAAAGGGCGGGGCTCAAAGGGTGTGTGGTTTGAGTCTGAGAAGGAAGGAAGAAAGAAAGAAAGAAAGAAAGAGAGCCCAGATCCTACACCACAATAGCAATATATGTATTCCAGAAAGTTTAATCAACAGATAAAGATACTCCAAACACCTGGTGTTAGCGCTTCATTAATCCTCACCTGTGCCCAATGCAGCGTGGTCTGCCCATGCCCAATACTGCCTCACCTGTGCCCACTTGCGCCAAATGCAGCGTGGTCTGTGCCCAATACAGCATGTCCAGTGCCCAATGCAGCCTCACCTGTGCGCAATACTGCCTCACCTGTGCCCACTTGTGCCCAATGCAGCGTGTCCAGTGCCCAATGCAACCTCACCTGTGCCCAATGCAGTGTGGCCTGTGCCCAATGCAGCCTCACCTGCCTGTGCCCAATGCAGCATGTGCAGTGCCCAATGCAGCCTCACCTTTGCCCAATGTAGCCTCACCTGTGCCCAATGCAGCGTGGCCTGCCCATGCCCAATACAGCCTCACCTGTGCCCAATGCAGCCTCACCTGTGCCCAATGCAGCGTGACCCGTGCCCAATGCAGCCTCACCCGTGCCCAATGCAGCCTCACCCGTGCCCAATGCAGTGTGGCCTGCCTGTGCCCAATGCAGTGTGGCCTCACCTGTGCCCAATGCAGCCTCACCTGCCTGTGCCCAATGCAGCATGTTCAGTGCCCAATGCAGCCTCACCTGTGCCCAATGCAGCGTGGCCTGCCCATGCCCAATGCAGCCTCACCTGTGCCCAATGCAGCCTCACCTGTGCCCAATGCAGCCTCACCCGTGCCCAATGCAGCCTGCCCAATGCAGCCTCACCCAATGCAGCCTCACCCGTGCCCAATGCAGTGCCCAATGCAGCCTGTGCCCAATGCAGCCTCACCTGCCTGTGCCCAATGCAGCATGTTCAGTGCCCAATGCAGCCTCACCTGTGCCCAATGCAGCGTGGCCTGCCCATGCCAAATACAGCCTCACCTGTGCCCAATGCAGCCTCACCCGTGCCCAATGCAGCCTCACCTGCCTGTGCCCAATGCAGCCTCCCCCGTGCCCAATGCAGCCTCCCCCGTGCCCAATGCAGCGCGGCCTGCCTGTGCCCAATGCAGCCTGACCCGTGCCCAATGCAGCCTCACCCGTGCCCAATGCAGCCTGACCCGTGCCCAATGCAGCCTGACCCGTGCCCAATGCAGCCTGACCCGTGCCCAATGCAGCCTGCCCCGTGCCCAATGCAGCCTCACCTGCCTGTGCCCAATGCAGCCTCACCTTTGCCCAATGCAGTGCGGCCTGCCTATGCCCAATGCAGCCTGACCCGTGGCCCAATGCAGCCTCCCCCGTGCCCAATGCAGCCTCACCTGCCTGTGCCCAATGCAGCCTCACCTTTGCCCAATGCAGCCGGCCTGTGCCCAATGCAGCGCGGCCTGCCTATGCCCAATGCAGCCTGACCCGTGCCCAATGCAGCCTGACCCGTGCCCAATGCAGCCTGACCCGTGCCCAATGCAGCCTCACCTGCCTGTGCCCAATGCAGCCTCACCTTTGCCCAATGCAGCGCGGCGTGCCTATGCCCAATGCAGCCTGACCCGTGCCCAATGCAGCCTCCCCCGTGCCCAATGCAGCCTCACCTGCCTGTGCCCAATGCAGCCTCACCTTTGCCCAATGCAGCGCGGCCTGCCTATGCCCAATGCAGCCTGACCTGTGCCCAATGCAGCCTGACCCGTGCCCAATGCAGCCTCACCTGCCTGTGCCCAATGCAGCCTCACCTTTGCCCAATGCAGCGCGGCCTGCCTATGCCCAATGCAGCCTGACCCGTGCCCAATGAAGCCTGACCCGTGCCCAATGCAGCCTCCCCGTGCCCAATGCAGCCTCACCTGCCTGTGCCTAATGCAGCGCAGCCTGACCCGTGCCCAATGCAGCCTGACCCGTGCCCAATGCAGCCTGACCCGTGCCCAATGCAGCCTCCCCCGTGCCCAATGCAGCCTCCCCCGTGCCCAATGCAGCCTCACCCTCCCCGTGCCCAATGCAGCCTCCCCGTGCCCAATGCAGCCTCACCGTGCCCAATGCAGCCTCACCGTGCCCAATGCAGCCTCCCCGTGCCCAATGCAGCCTCACCGTGCCCAAAGCAGCCTCCCCGTGCCCAATGCAGCCTCCCCCGTGCCCAAATGCAGCCTCACCTGTGCAGTGGAAGAGGTGAGCCAGACTGCAGCAGCCCTCAAAGGGCGAGCGTGGGGCTGTCTCAGAGTGGGGGGGGGTGAGCACCGCCCGCACGGCCCCCCAGCCAGGGGAAGTGAGGAGAGGAAGAGGCGCGCTGTCCAGCAGAGCGCTGTAATAGCTTGCATTTGAATGTCCTGTGTTCCCGGGGCTCACCGTCACATAGCCCCACCTCTTGGCCCGGCGCCTTTGATGACGTCACATGTCCCCCATTGGACCGGCGTTCTGTCTATCAAAAGCGTCGGGCCAAGAGGTGGGGCTATGTTACGGTGAGCCCCGGGAACACACACAGGAGTGACAGGAGTGGACATTCAAATAAAAACCATTACCGCGCGCTGCGCGCTGCGCGCCTCTTCCTCTCCTCACTTCCCCTGGCTGGGGGACCGTGCGGGCAGAGCTCGCCACCCCCCCGGGCCCCCGGCAGTATGCATTTATCTTCCTCCACACGGGCCCCATAGCGGCTGCGGGGCCCCATAGCGGCCGCGTGTGTCGCTATGGCGGTAGTTCCGCCACTGCCCCAACCATCGGGGAGGTCAGTGGTCTGCCTTTAGTTGCTTGGGCACATTCGTTGACAAGCGACAAGTAATGCTAGTTACAGCACGCTTGCAACCTTCAGTTTTGCCATCAAGGGGTTA